>PPHD01023071.1:0-12598 GCA_002909625.1 Bambusicola thoracicus | reverse complement strand
TGTACCCCACTAGAAGAGGCTGAGCCAGAGCACTTATTTATAGATTGAAAAAATACTCTCCATTATTATAAATCACCGCTTCTATCCTACCTATCTATCCATTCATTGTCTTGCTAACATTTCTTTTGTGGTGGGGCATTATGGTTCAGAAGATCAACCACCCATCACTTGCAGCAGAGCCTCTAGATAAGAATTTAGATATCTAGGTCAGAATTTAGTTCTTACACTAGAGAAGTTCTGTACAGTCAACATACTGAAGTGTTCAGCAAAAAAAAGAAGAATGGACTAAGGAGAATAAATGCTTGGAAGAATATAAAACAAGAAAAGGATGGGAAAGGGGTGCAAAGTACCTTAATAACCAATGCTAGAGCTGTCTCCCAGATATTTACAGTGTGAAACAAGAACAATTTTTTTTCCTTCTATTTAAGGACTACATTGTTTCATGCTGAAATAGCTCTCTTTAATAAGATTTAACTTGATTACAAAATTAACATCTGCATTTTGATCTTTCCTTTTCTCCTTCCCGATGAGGTAAGAAAAATTGTAAGATAGAAGCATTCCACACGGAGTGAATTTTGTAATCGTACACAAAGTAACAACCACTCACTGCAGCACTGAATGCTTTGGAAATGGAAAGGGTGAAATAAAAGCTTTTGAAGATACTACATGCCTCTAAACTATCTGAAGGTAAATGCATCTGACTGCATAGTCATCAATCAGGAACTGCTTCATATCTTCTTTAAAGATATGAAATGAATTGATTTTACACAGGTAAAGAAACAAAGTCAGACACAGCATCTATTCTGGAATAAGAATAGGATTATTCTTGAATAACTCCCACTGTCAAATGTCTCAGCCATTCCAGAAGAACTTTTACCTATAAGTCAGTCTGTAGACCTTTAATCTCACACATTTTTTTGAGATGAGATACTTTAAAATATATTTGTATTGAGTATTATACTAATACCCATTCAGCCTCTTGAACCTAGTTGCTAGGGCACACAATTTGAAGTTGTATGAAAAACAGACTTGTACTTAAAGATCATTAGAATCATTCAGTCACAGAGCTACACTACACAGGAAAAGATGGCTTCCCCACTCTATCCCCCCCCTCCCCCCGGCTCAGAAAGACTTCCAGAACAGATTTTTGTTTCTGCTTTTTTAATAAGTCCATAAAAGCCAAGAATTTATAAAAGCACATACAGGTCCATTTACACCAACAGATCATCAGTAAGAAGCTCCAAACATTCCTTGGTATAGGAAAAAAGTCTTTGAGACTGAAAGTAGTACATAAAACAGGACACAAGTACTGATAGTTAATGTGACAACAGCAGCTTTGCTGACAGATGAATTTCTGGATTGCTCCTGGGGTATGGATAGGGATGCATGTTGTGGATGACACCGAAACCTAATTGAAATCCTCTATAGCTTTGGCGAGAACAGTGAGATTGGATTGTTTTAACTCTTTTACTGATCCATTTTAAGTCCTATCAACAGATCTCCAATTTTCCAAGCATTTCTGCAATTGCAATCTTGATCCTTGGTTTCCGTGTCTCTCCAGAAAGAGAGTATATAAATAAACATAATGGTATCAGAAAAAGGTGTCAGGAAAAGGTGCATCAGGCCCACCTTCAGATATCATAAGGAAGAAAAGCAGATTCTTCGTCAGTCTGTTCTCTCCAGTGCCAGTCTGTGAAAAGCTAACTAATTGGTTATTGAAACACTGAAGCACCACTATTTGCAAATATCTGCAGATCCTTTAATAGAGAATAAGAACAGAAAAGCCATTAAAAGTACCTTAAAGACTACTTTTCTGTAGCATAAAGTAACCCAGTTTGTATTCTTGCTTCACCATTCACCTTCCAGTGTTTGTGCTTGAAAAAAAAAAAAAAAAAAACAAAACCACAAAACAGAAATAACTCAAATTTTTCTTTTCTCAATAGCTTAGAGACAGTGAGGCTATGAGGCGCATCTAACTGTTCCTACTTGAAGTTATAGAGTAACTTAATGTTGCTGTGAAGATGTGCAAGACTGTCATTTTCCTCTCCCAACCTATCCATTTTCACCCCCCAGATTTCTTTACTTAGCACACCAAAGCTTTAACGTAGCACTTGTGTTTGCCACAAATAATCAGATTCTCCCTTCTTGGAAGAAAACAGGTATTAGAATTTATCTGACTGGCAGGAAGACTGAGATTTTCTCCATCTACCTATCTACAGAAAAAGCAGGAGAATATACAGAAGTTATAGGTCATATTATGACTGTGTGAACACATTATTATATTCAGCAAAATACAGTAAAGTCATTCCTCCTCTGACAATCCTGATCCTTGTAAAAAACTATGTGTTAACAGGGAACTGGAAAAATTTCCATATAGAAATCAATAAGAGTGAGACTTACAAATATGTAATGGGATCTCAATTTTAGTCCACAGTCTATGACAAACACAACAGTTACTGTTATCTCACTGGTAAGAAGTACTACACTGAGCAACTGCCCATGGTGTATAGGAGTGTGACTGAATCAGTAAATACAGGGTAAATTAGTTTTCCATAATCCAATCAGTTTTCCATGAATATTAACTGTCAGGCTTTTTACTTTTCTGATTAAACCTCTGTGGAAATAGATTATTTTCCACGTTAAGTAGTAACGTAAGTCACACTGCATTTGTTAGATGCTAGCAACAATGAAAGCAGAGACATTAAAAGCAAATTCTCACTACTAATGAAAGCTTCTTAATGATTTCAATACTCTTGTCAGTACAAGTGAATCTCTCATGCCGATCACAATCTTTCTTTTTGATGTTACACTGTGTGCCCAGTGACCACTTAAGTAACATACAGAAAACTGAGAAAAATTCTTGGAATTTCACAGAAATCAAATAAACACCCACGGCAACATCCATGGCTCTTACTGCAGTAAAATGTCAGCACATATTCTTCATCCCATCATTTCTTTTAAAGAAAAGGTGATACTTTGTATTGCTTCACCTATGAGGTAGGTAGCACTTCCATACAAATAGCTTAAATTGGAAATGAAGCCAGCACTAAGCCTGCAATGAGTGCTGCATCACTGTCCGCTCAAGTAATTTAATAAATCACGAACACAAATTCCTCATTTCAAAAGATAAATATAGTAAGCCTTTGACAGAAGAGTGTTGGCCGAGTGCAAACCGGTCGGTGCCTTCTTGTGACAGAGGTCAGCGGAATTCTGGCTTCAGTCTCCAGACACCTTCACCATTTGGGTTCCTATGAAAGCTGCAGAGATTGCGGAGGAGTTCTCTAAAGACACAAGACTGTGCTGCGGGCAGTTTGGACTCAAACTCCTGGAGTATTTCCTGAGTACTAGCCTCACCGTCCACACGGGCCTGGAATGCAATGAAGTTCCGCACGTCCACCAGCAATTCATCGTATTCTGTTGAACCTGGGGCTGGAGCAGGAGCTTGGTGAAGAGTCTCATCTCCCTCATTCCCTGTCCTTTGTGGTAAAATAAGGTGGTTTCTCGCCCTCATCTTAGCTAATAAGGATGAAGAATCTAATACACTAGATGATGATTCTCCAGTTTCCGATTTTCCATCAAAGTGCCCATTGGAACTACTCTTCTTCACATTTTCTTTCTTCGTTGTATCTGCATCCTACAAATAAACATATAGACCATGTATTCTGAGATCCATAATCTGTTTAACAAAATCTGCTTGCCATTTAGACTTAAATAACATATGTGAGCACATTTGTAATGTGCTCTTTGTTGTATGCTTTAGTTTCAACTTGGATATATATTTTAACACTTAGAAAGTGAAAGAAAGGCATTGCTGATCTTGAGACAGACAAGTGGTGCATGTTGCAGTTTGATGTATTTGATTAGACAAGATTCTGTATAAAAATGAAAAATTCTTAGGTGACTGAAAATTCTGTTAGTCTACATAATCATATGAAGAATAGGTATGAGAGTATAAATCAGTATAAGTCAGGTTTGTTGCATAAGTCAGAACATTTCACTGTATATATATATATATGTATATATACACACACACACACACACACATAAGCTATTAAAAGAGAAATACTAGTTTGTCTTTCTTACCTTGCACTTTTTCATAGGTGATGCACAAGTGGAATGTGAAGAAAGCAGCATAGGGTTTCTTTTTTGACCAAACCGACTCCTGATCATGCAAAAGAATTAATTCCATGAGAAATCTCTCTCAAAATTAGGATACTTTTGCCAAAGCCAATGATGGGGTTTGTATTCTAGGATTCTCGAGAGAGCCCTACCAACCTCCCTCTCCTGTACTGTGAAACATAAAAAAGCATTACTGTTTCAGAATGGACTACTTTCTAGCCTTGAAATATGTCATTTTGTCTTATTAAATATTAAAAAAAAAAAAGAAACATTGAAACAAATGAAAAATGATACGTTATTACAAATACTGGGTGCAGAAATAATCCATACCATTCTAAGCAACTCTTCTATTTTTGGATAAGCAGTGTGAGAAATGAACTTACTTTACACCTGATGGTGCACCTGAAAGACCACTCACACCTGTCCAGGTTGGCACACCAGAAGCAGCTCCTAAGCATCGCTGCCGAGAGACTTTTAAGGCTCTTAGTGCATCCTGGGCCACTCTGTTTGCTTCTGCTTCCACCAGCACATAATCTGCACTGGAAGCTTCCATAATGGCATCATGCTTCATTACACTGTGTACCCCTAGTGAACAAAGCACACAAGAAAAGTTGAAGGAGGACACCTGTTATGTGAAATGTTAATCATAAATGAATGCCACAATCTTTTTTTTTCCCCCCATTTTCAGATCGATTACATCCAGCACTTCAGTACAGTCATTTCTAGTAAGAGATCCCCCTTCTATCAGTTGAGCGATCAATTTGACAGTAAACCACATTTGGTGTGCAGATGAGGTCATTATTTACAAAAGACTTAGCAATTATGTGGTTAAATTGATCATTCCTATTGTTATGGACAAGACAAACAGAAGTGGAATTCTTGCCTAAATGAAGGTTGGTTACCTATTTATTTCCAAAAATACTGTACTACTTTCACGTCCAAAGGAGTTTCTGGAAGGCAACCAGCACACTCCTACCTAATCAATTTCAACAAAGAATATTTTAACATGTCATGACAGTAACAGACTAGATAAACTGCTCTTTCTCACTTGCATAAGCTTTGCACACATCTATTTCAATAGCCTGTCACTGTTGCACAAATCAAATTTAAAAAATGACCTGTTTTCTTGAAGAGTTTCTCCAAGACGTAATCATCATTTTTCTTTGTGTCTAACTCCTTCTCTTCACTGTCTTCCTTCTTGTAGCGCTTTTGTTTCACCAGGTGAGGAATACGTTCCCCTTCAAACTTGGCATCTTTGTGATGTTTCTTCTTAGACTTCTCTTTATGGCTGTCATGTGATAGCATATCCACCCTGTGCTTTGCTTTTGAGGTACATTTATAATGATTATTATCCAATTGCCCATCTTCTGTTTTATCAACCTGCTTTTCCTGAGAGCCAGCTGCACCACACAGAAGGCTAAAATCTCCCTCAGCATTTTCATTAGCCACTTCATGTTCTTCCTCAGTCACCTTGATATTCTCTGAAGACCCCGCACCACCTGGCAGTGATTGGGACAAAGATATGTCAGCTCTTTCCAAGCTGTCTTCCTTGCTTTTATTCACTGAATTTATATCAGTAGCAGTTTGTGCATTATCTTTTGCATAGCTATTTTGGTCAAAAGTTTCCAAATTTCCTTTGGCTTCCTCACTGGTCTCTATTGCTTCAGAAGAATTTGCCATGTGCCTGGTTAAGTGGGAACTGGATGACTTGCTGTACTTTGGTGAGCTGCTTTTGTTTAGATGGAGACCACCTTTCAAAGTGTCATCATCAGCTGGCTTTTCGAGTTTCCGTTTCAACTGGTGTTTGGGGACTTGAACATCAGAACCAGTACCTGAGGAATGAATAAAATTAGTATTAATTCAACAAATACTTCAGACATTTTTTTTTCTATTAAAAAATAGTAGGAAAAAAGTGTACCTGCAAAAATTGCACTTGTTTCTGTCCCCTGAGACACATCTGGGCTGCTCAGAGTAAAGAGCTCATAAAGATCATTGGATTTGAAAAAGCGCCTTTGCTTAGGGTCTTTCAGTACTCTGTTTGTTAAAAACTGCTTGAAGATTTGTCTAAAACCAAACAAACAAAGCAAAAGTAATTTATGGAGGAAACAACATCTAGCTATGTTTAACTACTGACTACAGTACTTAAACAGAAAACTGTATAAGCACAAATGTTACCCTGCAGAATGATTAAACAGTGGGAAGATGATGCTAGTTTCCAAAAGACAATCTTGAGTTGGTAACTTTCAAACAACCAACTAAATTGCTAAACATGGGGATTTACTGTTTTGCAACAATCCCATAACACAACAGGTAACCACCATCCTGAAATGTCCTGTGAGGCATCTGCTAACTAAGCAATAAATAATTTCACAGCTAGGGTGGGTTTTTTTTGTCCATAAAATTGAAAAGCTCACATAGATAGCGATCAGAAAGCTATTTAAATGAAAAACAAGATCATGTTAAAATGCCATTTTTAATAGTTGAAGGAACCAAAGGCAGCATGGTAGCTCATAGTCTAATGGTGAGGACTGGATGGCAATCAGTGAAAAGAGAAAACAAAATTGAGTTTGAGTGGAAGAAAGTCTGCTAGTATTAATAGATCTTCTTTTATGCCACGTTTATACAATGCAATTTTTTGATTGTCATAAGCATTATTATTAAATTTTAAATGTATTATTAAAAATATATCCCAAATAGAAATGAGAATCAGTTCTAAAGAAGTATTATCATCATCATTTCAGCTCTGCTGGCATTAAACAAGGACAGTATTTTTAAAACATGTAAATGTCAAAACTACATTCAAACATAAGCATCAGGTACTGCAGTGAACTCATAAGAAGACTTCTGGAATTTTAAGGAATTAACAGCTTCATAGCTTTCTGCATGGGATGACCACATATTTGCAGAGAGGAAAACATAAGGCAAGGAGACAAGACAACTTGCTTAAAGCATGAAGTCTATTGCACTGTTCTGGAAATAAAATAGATTTCTGACGGCTGTGCTGACCCTTAGAGCCCACTTCCTTGATGCGGTCACTGTTGTACAAACACATACATGCCAGAGGGATGCAAGCCAACCAACAGCGGATGCTTTGCATCGGTGTGGTAAAGCAGAGAAAAAAAAACGCACTCAGTAAGTGCTGGTATTTCATTATTTAGAGCTTCCCATTCATTCATCTGCATTTTCAAAGAGGATATTCCTGTTCTAAATAGCAATAACTAGCAAGAGGATTCCCACACATGTTGTTCACTTGGAATTCATGTGAGTGAAGCTAACTACTGAGAAAGCTGAATGGGAAAGCAAACAAAAAGATTTTGTCATTCAGAAATGCAAGCACTTTAAGACTCCAGCTACATTTTGGAATAAATAGCATGAATATGACTGACAGTTCTTAGGATTTAATTCTTTAATTTTTGAAACAATTGGGGAATAAAATAAAGTTAGGATTGAAACACAGCAAATATACGTTCATGCAACATTTATCTTTACATATTCTAAGCATAAAAAAGCTTGTTGATTTCAAATTGCACCTCAGACTTGTCAAGTTTCATCTTCTGAATAACCAGCCCATTTTCTGTACTAAGGCTTTCCCCTACAGTGAATTCTCTGTGTACTGGACACAGCTGCTAAAACAAAGTGAAGTACGTTTAGCACATGGGTTTTAGAGCTAGAGCTACAGATAGATGCCTGTCATGGTGAAGGCTGGGGGGTTGCGTTCCATGTGAGCACATACTCAGGTGTGTTACTGTTACACAGACTCAGATTTTCTGCAAACATTTTCTTGAACATAGAACTATATCCAAGGAATCGTTTTGACTGACCTGTGGTATATTTTCTCTTCAATAGTACCTGCAGTGAGAAGTCTGTACACAGTCACTTGTTTCTTTTGACCTATTCTCCAAGCACGTTCGCGAGCCTGGAACACAAAAGGTTTGGTTACCAGACATTAGCCTTCTAGATGTGTTTGACAGGGAGCTATCAATACCAGCATATCAAACCTAGTTTGGACATTTAACAAAGTTCAAATAGCTATATCGTTGTAGTATTTCTACAGCATTAGGACAACTAACTCAGAAGGAGAGGAAAACAATTTAGAAAGTATATGTATGTAGAAAGACAAGAATCCAATTGCAACAAGAAACCTATGCAAAATCTCAAAGAATAAATTAGTATCTTAAAATCAGAACTCAACCTAGGGTAAATACTTTAAATAGACTTGTTCTGAAACAAAGTTATATTAAAGATGACTTGTGAAATAAAATTTTCCTTTAAAATTTTCTCCTTTTTCTAAACTGAAAACTTTCATAAAAACCTCTCAAAACAACCACTAAAACAGACCTCTCTAGATTTGCATACTTGCAGATCTCAGAGCTATTCAGGATTTATTTCCATCAGAAATAATTTATTTCTCTCAAACACGTAAGCCCCCAACAACATTAAGGGACCTGCTAACCCAGAGTCTCATCATCAAAAGCAGCTTCTCCTAAAGACATAGCTACACACAACTAGTGATAAAGTCAACTTAAGCAATTTTTTTCTCCTTTTCTTACTCTGCATTGCCACCATGAACAGTCATGTCTGTTCAGTGGCTGAACAGCTGCATTCTTCCTTGCAAAACAGCTAGTATGTTTATTTATTAGGAAAAAAAAAACCAAACAAGCAATTTCAACTGTTTGTTTTGCTACACTGATTATATGAGTCCACACTACTGAAGAGTGGTAACGTAACAATATAAAAGGGATGTGGTGGGAACCACTGATAATAGCTTTTCCAAAAGAGCAATCAAAATATGGAACTGTCCCCTAATTGACCACTGCTGGCAACAACAATTTAGGGAAGAGCAGCATAGTGCTTTAACACTGAGGAGACAGATCTCATCCTATCTTCAGTTTCATTTCAATGTATTTGTTGAATAGAGTGCAATGAACAAACTCACCTGTGTGTCCGTACTGGGATTCCAGTCAGGATCATAAATAATAACCCGGTCAGCACCAGTCAAGTTAACTCCAATACCACCAACACGAGTTGTCAGAAGAAAAATAAATATGGATTTATCCTGTAACACAGAACAGAACTTACTAAAAGAAGATTTACCCAAGCACAAGTTCATTTTTGTTATGTCTTGCATTCTTTTATTATTTGCAAAGATCCAAAGAGAGCCAAATTTCCTTGTTTACCTAATATCACTTTTGACAAACACAAGTAGTTCGATCTAAATTTCCATTATTATTGCTCAATAAACTTACTTTTCCTTTTAAACATTCTTTTTTCTTAGCAGAAAATTTATATTAAAACAATGATGGCATTTTCCCCCTCACACTAGGAAAGTGATTTCATTTGACTTGAACTTCCCAAATACAAAGTATTTAAAAACAGATCAAAAATGAATACCAGTAATTCAAGCTAAGCTCAGGCACTGTACTCAATAATAGACATTAGTGTATGGGGATCAAACATCTCACCTCATTGTATCTTGTTATAAGGGGTTGTCTGGATGCTATTGTTGTAGTGCCATCCATCCTGAGGTAGGAATAGTTTCTGTCTCTCACAAAGACTTCAAGGATCTGCAGCATCTGTTGTGATAGAAAAAAAGTAATGAAATCCAGATGTGAAGACTAAACAAGCATCTGATCAAGTTGTGAGAATTTCTGGTACTAAATGCAGTGCTGGTCAAACAAACAAGAAAGAAAACCAACAATTTGTGAATCTTAAGTTAGCCGAAAATTCATCAACTTACTGTAATTGGAGTAAACTAAAGAGTAGTTATTTCATTGCTGAATGCAAGACTGGAATATTTAACCTGGTAAATGGTTCAGCATTTCAGGGAATCCACAGAAGACAAAACAATGACTATATAGAGAAAATGACTGAAGGTCACTGGCTGTGCTACTGGCCCAAAGCACACAATTTTCAGGATTAGATATTAACTGACTACCAGTTTGATCCTGAAATTATGCAGAAGGGGCGATAGATACATCATCACTACTTTAGCCTAGTACTCTACGGTTACAACTAATACAAGCTTTGACCCAGTATATTCAACTTGGGCAACAGTTGCCACAACACTGTCCTTCCAATAAAGCTTGTAAGCTATGAAACTGGACTTCAATTATTCCAACAACATTAAACTTTTTTTTCCCTTCCCCAATAACATGTTAATTTTATAAGATCACCAAAAATAACTGTTTTAAATTACAAGCCTTGTCAGGACAAAAACACCTTTTAGTTTTATTAATAAAAACCAAAAAAGCGATGAGCTCTTCTTACCTGTCTTGACTGAGTGAAAAACAACACTCTGTGACCTTGCTTGTGCCATATTTTCAGCAAGGACTCTACCACTATCATTTTTCCAGAACGTTTCCAATATCCAAACTGATCTGCTTCCTCCAAGTCAGCATCTGGTACACACCTCAAAATCTTGGGACCACCAGAGAAGAGGTCAGGGTGATTGCAAATCTTCCTCAAAGCTACAAGTCCTGAGAAAACCTAAACAATACAGGAGAAAATATCTTTTTTATTTCCTGACAAATACTTACATCTACATGCGTTGGGAATGAGAAATAACAATGGCTAAATCTAATCACAGACAAGATGAGTGTTTTTAATAGTGGTTTGCTCTTTAGAAGAACCAGTGGATGCCAATACTTTCGTTTCATGTAACATTTTGGGAAAAATCAGTATCGGAAATGGTCAATGAAAGTGTATTACTGTGAGTCTATTCCGATGACAAGGTTAAGTGAATTCTGCAAAAATTCCCACATTAGCAGAAGCAGTCCCTAGCTGTTGATCATGGTCAAACTTTTCCTATTCAAAAGGAAAAAAATTCATCAAGTTTGTTCAATTAAATTATTGTGTCCATCCTCTCTCCCCTCTGTCTCCCTGTGTTAGCAAGTAGTTTCAAACAGATCTTGAGGATAGCAGGTAAAACTTTTGGAATACATGGCAACAAAGAACAGCTGAGTCAAACATACTTACGTAAACACACAGTGCTGTTGGTGACAACTTTTGATACCATGCTAGAAAAGATCTGTTCAGTTATTCACATAATACAACTGACATTAATTTATCTGATATAATGGGCGCTCAGAAAAATGGTTTGAAAGTAATCCCTCCATCTTCCATAACTGAAAACTGGATGAGCCAACACACTATTTATGGTCTAGATTTTCTTATTTTTATCTGGTCATGCCATCACATAAGGACTCCTAATTCTACACACTCCAAAGAACAGTTATGAAGGAAAAAAGAAAAGCAGACATCCACAAACGCAGAACTGAGATTGAATGTGTTTCTCTTTCTGCTTAGAACCCAGCAAGAAGAAAGTGAATATCAATCTGTGATTTTATCCATCAAACTCTGCCTGTCATCAACCTTAATTAATGCCAACCTGCATGTCTCCATTGAGAATCTGGTAGACCTCTTTAGAGTCGATGAAATTTTGATAGACTTGACGCTGCTCATCTGTCAGACGACAAAAAAGGACCTACCAAAACAAAACAAGCAAACAGCTCGAGTCCAACTTGTAAACACCAGACTTTGCAAATTTTAAAGTGTTCCAATACGTAATTTGCTACAATGAAACTTCACAGACATGTCTGACATACTGAATTAAAAGACTCTGTACGGAGAGCATTATAAATTAAACTTTGTAAGAATTTTTAGAGAATGAGCATAAACGTTGAGATGAGTTTCAGCATTTTCCTGTGTCCTTACACAGTTGTTATCTTTTCCTCTCATATTGCTTTAGTTTTGGAAGTGCTGCCATTTTCCGGCTTTACTGAGCTAACCATGCATCATTAGCATTTCCTCAAAAGTACTTTTCTAAGAAACACTTTCTACCATGTGTTTGTTATGTTCCTTACCACTTGTAAATTGTACCACTTGTAAATCAGTACCTCATGGGAAAAAAACAGGTTAGAACACACAACTTGTACTGTCATTATATACTCATGCTCTAACGCTAATGATTTTTCAGATGGTCTCATGGGCTAAAATGGAACAAAATCACTTCTTCACAACCTGAAAGGCTCTCAACATTATGATGCAAGTCAAACTTACACAGTACCCCATGACTGACAATAATAAAAATAGGATTTGTTTAATCTACTTATGACTACATTATTTAGAGTAAGTAGACCAGGTCCTTAAGTAAATAGAAATTCAAAATTTGATTAAAAAAGGCCATTGGACCACACAGCAGAAACTGAGTCTGCTTTATTAATTTCTTATGTCTTACAAAGAATTACTGGCATGACTGCTTCTCTTTTAGAGGGAAGAGACAGAAAGGAAAAGGGGTAGGAAAAGATAAGAAAGCCCAAAGCTCCAAAACCTGAGAGGCAGAAGAGTTTACTTGTATCAAGTATTTGTAGGAATTTCATTTATTTAAATAATCCTTACAACCTCATCAGCTTTGAGTCAAAACATTTTCTAAAAAACATCCCACCTCTTTGCAATGTAAATAGTAAGTTCTAGAGCAAAA
>PPHD01023070.1:0-12598 GCA_002909625.1 Bambusicola thoracicus | reverse complement strand
ATTAATAATAATAATAATGATAATTTATAATGTATTATTAATCTCTTGTAATATTCCAACATGTTTGAATTGCATTTTAATGATACTTATTTTTCTCAATAGCCACAAAGTCAACATAAGGAAAATAGTTAAGAGTTTAGATGCTGACACTTCTTCCACAGAAGTCATCTCAAAACAGCAGTAAATTGTTTATCACATTGCTTGCATATTTCATTTATTTCCTTAATATTGGAAATAATATTTGCAGTAGAAGCAAAACAAACAAACAAAACAAAACAAAAAAATTAAATAAAAATTTAAAACACCATGACTAAACCTTTAATATGAAAATAACACATCACATATTAAGTGCCATCAATATTTCTGGTGCTCAGAACTTGCTGTTAATGCTTTGGAGTGCATATGTGTCATATGAGTATCTAGCTGACATTTTAAGTGATTGAATGTTAGGGAACCTTCATTCCCTCCCTGTTGCTGCAAATGTGCTCCCTGGGTTCATACCCTGGAAAAACCCTGGCTCATAGGCAGAAGAGTAAATAGATGAAGAGAAAGGGCGAAGATGTTATCCATAAGGTCATACAGCTTCTTTTCATTATGAGAGAATAGGTTTTTAAAGTCAGCAAAGGATTTGGAAGATAATGTCAAACCTTTTAAGGCAGATATTTCTTTTTCAGAAGGGAGCCAGAGTAGGGTAAAATGGAGGTATTATACTGTGTTTGGTTTAGAGTCACAGGCATTGCAACCATAGCTGGTACCATGATACAACCAAGAGAAAGAGAAGGTTACTGAATAATGAAAAGGAAACGCAAATGGAGTAGGACAAACTTTATTAATCATAGTCTTTTATTACAAAAGAGGTTAGGGCCAATGATAACAATCCCAAATGCCTTCAGCATCTCATCAAAAGAAAAACAGAATCACATATTCATTCTTTGTTTAAAGTACAGTTTTGTTCTTTTTCCAGACTGACATCGAATGCTTCTGTCTATGTTCTACATTGTTCCAAAGGTCAGTGTGCTTAAAGGGGTATAGGTGAGAGAAATGTCAGATGTATGAACAGTAGTCAGGTCTATACCTCAATAGCAGTCGTAGCAAACTCTTTCCCATGGTGAAACTCTAATGCAAGTAGATACAATTACATCAAAGTGTGACTGACTCATTATACTGAAACTTTAAAGATCTTTCCTTACTCATGTCTTGAAAGCAAATTAATTTTGTTCAACTCTGCAATTCTGATCAGGTTATCAGTAGTAAGTAGCTTTGAATTTTAGTCTTTATACAGTTGTAGAGCAAAAGCTTCCTAAGGGTTGCCTCTACTAAGTAAACAAAACATGAACTCCAGCTGTGAGTTTCTCTGTAGGTTTGGCTGTTTGTAGAAAATATCTTTTGAAGTTTCCAGATTCATACCCTATCACACTAAAAAGCAACACCAGGTAACATCTCCTGGCAATGTTCATGTACTTGCTAATAAGGACTCCAATGAACTTGCTAATAAGGACTCCTGGAAACTGTAAAGTTGGTAGATACAACTCTCAACTGATGGAAATCTATACAGTAACTACTTGCATTTTATTTCTACAAATTCATGATAAAATTTCATAGTTAGGATTTTTTGAATCTAATCAGGTTGAATTTTTATCCAAAACAGAAACAGAAAATAAAATATCTCTTACAATGAATCCAATCATGGCAATTTGCAGTTGGCCTGTTTCTATGTTTTATTTTCCATTTCTTAGAATGCATCAGAGCTACTAGACTAGGACATATGAAAATGTAATTGAGCTTGAAATGTCGTCTTGATAGTAAGTGATACAGTTAATTTTGTTGGTAAATGTTGTGCAGTGCTAATTGCTAAATCTAAATTTAACAACTAGTTTAGAAAATCTGCAGTGTAATTTATAATGGGATATAAGCTGCAGGCTTCAGCTTCTGCTGACTTTTTATTATTATTACTTATACTAGTTTATGAAGATACTGCTAAAGAGTTTTAACCAAGAATCAAACTGCATGCCTAATATAATTTCAACTAAATTTGACTACATACCTACTACATATCCTATGTACAAAATATGTTCTAACAAATTAAGCTTGTGTAAATTCTTATGGTTCTTCAAATTTTCACTGACATTGTTTGCTAAAAAATTTGGTTGGCACTGGCATGTCTGTTTCCCATCCTTTTAAAGAGGGATATTGCATCTGCTGTTGGAAATCTTGTATTAGTCACATAAATTTTACATTGGATATTCTGCAACATAAAAATCTTTAAGGTAATAAAACATTAGCAACAAGAAAATAAACTAGGGATAAACGATTAATTCAAATCTTAATTATAATTTATTTTCTAACGCTAGAATATTTTGTATTGAAGAATCAGAGGGAAGCTGAAGTTGGAAGGGGCCTTTGAGCCTCTGATGGTTCAGCAAGTCCACCTTATATCTAGCAAATACTCCATCAGCTTGTCTGAGAATGTTATGGGAGACTGTTGAAAGTCCTATGAAAGTTCAGATAAACAACCATCACTGTTCTTTATACACCCACCAAACAAGTTTTATTGTTGTAGACAATTTCTTGCTGGTTAAAGATCTCCTGCCACACCCAGAAGTGGGCCCATATTTTGAATAGTCTTCCTTTTGCTGATGATGTACTTCCAGAAATATCAACGTGGGGTTTCATGACAGCTTTTCTTAGGAGTCCCCAAGCAATTCTGTAGCCTGGCCTTGTTTCTTGGGTCACAACTAAAAGTCATGGTAGACAGGAGCTACCACAAGAGTCAGGAACTTCAGCTTCTGAAAATATTTTAGTAATCAATTTAAAACAAAACTGTAATCTCTCTTCATTAAACGTACTGTGTTAGGTCTTAACCTTCAAACGCACCAGTGTACCTTCATGTTTAGTTTGATGTGTGCTTTTTACTAAACCCAATGTTTTCCAAAATTCTTTGTTTTATTTTCTGTTTCAAAGCTAGCATGGAAAATTATGTGTTATTTTGAATCTTTCAAACTTATCAAATTTCCCAAATTGATGCATGCCTGTGCAGGGAAAAGCTTTACACTAACTGATGTTATATACAAGATTCAGCTATGTCTCTAGAGCACTGTCAATTTCTAAAAACAATAAAAAATGATGAAAATTGTCACTGCTTAAATACAACAATATGCAAAACGTACTTTAGTTTTCATTCCAGGCATGTTTTTCTTTTGTTTTCTTTTTGTTCTGCTTATGCTACATCTCTTCTGATTTCTATCTCTTTCATGTACGCAAGACTGTGGTTAGTCATCACTTTCTGTTCTGTTTTGTTCAGATCTTTAGATACAGGAGTTGCAGAGATACTTCAGTTTTGTCGTTAGAAATAAACACAGCTGGAATTATGGAGTTACATAACCCTGAAAAGATTCTCTTTTGAGAAAGGCAAGATCATCAACTAGTATAAACTGCCATGTTTTACTGAAGCGTCCCATGCCAGATTTGCATTGGCTGAATATTTGGCTCTGAAAGATCCTTTTGAAGTGGGGCTGTCACCCATGTGGAATGTGGTGCTCTGCACTCGTGCCCTAATATTTTAGGTAGAGTTGAGATATGAATTTTCCTCACCAAGACAAATTACAGAATACAGAGAACTTGTCAACTTCTTTTTAAGATATATAATATAGTTACAGAAAAATCACGGACATAAAGGAAATAATTTTCAGTCCACTGAAAGAGCATTCTTGCTCTCAGCACAGTCCAAAGATAACTCAAAAATGTGAGACTGATATTGATGGCTTGATTTATTTCTGCATTGTCCTGAAGTTGGAATGTGTAGTTTTCCTATCATATAAAGATACCCAAATGACAATAAGGGGATACCGCAGTTCAGCACCCTACATAGGATTGATTAGGTAAAAATTGCTTGTTCAATATTGAGAGGAGTCAGTCATGTGAACTGTCTTCTACTTAGCCTTTCATTCTCTGAAACAACATTTAAATTCAATATTCAATATTCAGATATTCAATATTCCTCGAGAACAACTATGAAATATATTCCCTGTGCCTTCTACCAAAGCACAAAATGCAAGGCATCCCAAATAGTCAAACGATGTTAATGACAGCTGCCATGTGTTCTGAAGTGATGGGAAAGGGGTGAGACAAAGTGGAATGTGAATCAGACAATCACAGTAGCAGTGGTAGATATAAGAGAGGGTTTTCTCCTGTTTATAGAATGACATGGGTTGGTAGGACTTTAAAGATCATCTAGTTGCCACTCCATAACTTTTTAGTTACAGAAAGTGATTAACAAGTTGAACATTTTTTAAACCAACAATTATAGTGACTTGTCTAAGCCTGTATAGTTTTCTTTCATTAGTAGACTTGCAGTCTAAAATTTCTCTTTACAAAAAAAAAAAAAAAAAAAAAAAAAAGGTTAAATAAGTGAAAATGTTACTCTGCCTCAGGAATGGAGATTTGCATTTGTGACATTGCCTCTTTCACTGCAGTCTTACCTGTGATTACTGTGGTGTTACCAAACCAAAGATCACATCACTTGCTGTTATTGTAGAAGTAGTGACATCTTGCCAGACCTCCATAACATAAGCCAGGCAAATGAAATGAGCAGTGAAATAAAAGCAATAAGCTATATATTTTACCTTCTAAACATTGAATAGAACAGGATTGTATTTCCAGCTATTTTCAGAGATTAAGGTTAACTTCAAGCATTAAGCATGAGTTTTAGTGTTCTCTGCATACTGTACCAAAGGCACAATAAATTATCTAAATTACTACGGTCTATAAAATCATTGTAAATGTAATACACCTCAGTTGATATAAATGAACTCAGTCAGGATTTTGTATAATAAAGATGAGCCTTTAAATGATGAGTAGTATTTCTGCCAATTATGAATTGAACTAAAAAAGGTTTTTATCTTGAATTTGTGAAGAGAGAGCTGAGATCCAGCTCCCATGAATCTCATCAAATGGATTTAGAAAGTTTTGCATCAAAAAGACAAGAGAACCAGATGGACAGCAGAGTTCATCAGACAAATTTTGTAAGGGTCATTGTGTGTCAGTAAAGTTTTAACGTTAAGCATTAGAAATGTAATTTTATCTTTTATTCTCAGCAAGAATTTTAATTGTTAATATAAAAGGGGCACAAAATGTTCAAGACAGAGCTGCAAAACAGGTAGGTGACAAGGAGTTAAGGTGAATACAACTGCCAGCTTCTGAGCAGTTCATGTATAAAAGAAAATACTGAAAATATTTTCACATTTTATCTGTCAAAAGCAATGCAATATTAAAAAGATGTGTTCAATAAAACCAGAGAGAAATCACAGCTAATAACGTACAGTTTGTTCAAGCCCTGGTATGAATCCTGTCACTGCTCGTTGCAAAGCTCTTGTGCCTCTATGTATTCTTATTGCTTTTTAAAGCAATCTGGTCTTGAAACCAATCCAAAGTTACACTCTTACATTGTAAATTGATGTATATCAGCGTTAAAACAGTCATTAGTGTGAAGGGAACTGGAGGAAGACAGGGAAGACATAAATTATTCAGTACAAGGGGAGACCATTTTTCCATATGCTTCTATTTTTTTTATGTAAAAGACAAACGTGTGCATACACATACATACAGACACTTTCTATGAACCTTTCAAGTCTGAGTACCTTTGAAAGAAGTATTACACAGACATAAACCAAATGTCTAGTCCAATTCTCTGCACAATAACATTATAGAAAACAGTAAATCTTTTCTGTTGGGTGACTGGAAGGACAGAAAAATACACTCAGTCTGCTGTGACTAAAAGGTACCCATGATTACATTTTCAAAAGCTCTCACATTTTCATCTGTTGATTTTAATAAGAACAAAAAATTTGTTTGAAATGAAATATTACTCACAATATTAGCCATCATACACGGTAGTAAAAGCAGAGACACCGGTTGTGCCCTATCTTTTGTGCCTTCTAATTGTTATCTTATATATTAAACAAATATATGGCAACCTTGTCAATTGATAAATTAGTTCTGGAGCTAGTAGGTCTTAGTTTAAATATAGCCTGATATGGATCTGGAAAGTATCAAAACTATGTCTTTTAAAAGGGCTGTCTAATCCTAGGTTGTAGTAAATAAACACTCCCATTCATATGAAATATTTGTCAACCCACCATGAGCCACAAACTTCAGAACTTAAATTTGAACAAAAACTTAACAGCTTTCTTTAATGATATATCTGTGTTTCTAATCAATGTGACTGAAATGCTTTCATAATTTAATAATAAAGTTGGTACATTCAGAATTTTGAACAGGTGAGGATAAATCATGTTTGCCTGTGAATAACAGCTTTTATCATTTACTCAGTGGGATCGTAATGTATTCTTTCAATCTCCACCAAAGGTAGTAGCAGGAAGCTATTTTATAGATTTCTTGGTAATCTGAGCTGATGTTATACCTGTTACAGGACACTTCCAATAAAATAGAATCACAGCAGGATAAAAAAGATACAAATTGTGTTTTTATACCAGTCAATAAAAGCATGACTCTGTAGTAACAGAAAATTTGTTCATGAATTGTGAAGTACTGGTGGCTCAGTTGGTAAGATATTAAAATAATCCATGTCCTGCCATTGTAACTTTTTCTTACAATTGTATCTTTAATTTGCTGTCTCATTTTCATTGTCAATGAGAAAAAGCAAGTCAAGTACATTTATGGCCTGTATTGGGTCAGTTTCTATTTTGTAGATAATTTCCTCTAAGGACAAGAAAGTCTAGCACTTTTGTATATGTGAACTTATTTCTAACGACTCCTTGTCTTAGAAGCTATATTTTAATAAATCAATATTTATTTCCATTAAGATTTCAGGTCTACTTAACTAAAGCTACAGAACCACTTACAAAAGCATTACAAAGTTTAGGATGCAAGCTGCACTGAAATGCATGTCAGCATCCACATTTCTCCTTTTCACTGAAATGCTGAAGATTTCAGGGCTACTTTCAGAAGGTGTAAAGGTGGCGAGATGGGCTCAATTTGAAGGACAGAGCAGTAACATGAAAAAAAGGATTACAGGTATGGAACTTAATTGGGTGAACAAGATTCTGACCTTAGTCACGCAGCTTAAAATGGGAGTCATTCCAGAATGAGAAGAAATTATTCCATTCTATGGTTTTAATCCATGAGCTGTAATTCTTCTTGGTGGGGGTTCTGCATTTCTTTGAAATTTGGAATAACAAATTAAATATATTGAAGAAAAATAGGAGTAGCCATATGTATCTGAACAACTATTTTGCTGGCTAGATGAAGAAGATTTTTATAGCTGTTATTCCTTCAGTTTCAGTAAATAGATGTTTTAACACATTTAAGTGTTCAGCCTCCATCCTCTTATCTGTGGATTTTCAACAGTGTCTAGTGTCTAGTGCCTAGAGGAACATTGCTCTATTACTTTTCTTTCACCACGTGTGCATTGTTAATAACTTCCTGGATAGGGAATTCTGATTTTGGTAAAGAGGTACTTTTATAACACATGATGCTAACCATAATCAATAAGGGAATGTTCTTTCTAACTTCCATGGGGGAAAAAAAAAAAAAAAAAAAAAAAAGAAATCATGAGTGATATAAATTTTGCATCTTAGATCTCATTTCCTCTTAGAATATAAATCTTGTGCAAAGGAAATACAGTCTCCATTATCTCTTAAAGATGAAACAGTTTCTAATATGGATAGCTGCATTCCCTCTATCATGTTCCTAGGGGATAGGTTAATAAATAATGAACTAAATGTCATATTTTGAAGCCTCTTAGTTCATGTTAGTGTAGATTTCTTACATGTTTATTAAATTTCAATCTTCATTAGGCAGGGTTAGTGGAGAAATTAGGTCCCTCTTGTGTTAGTTTAGTAATGCAGAGTTATAAAATAAATAAAAAGCAGACAGTTTTTTGCTTTTTTATCATTTTGTGTCTCCCCTTGATCCTGACTGTGCCAAGGAAGCTATCTATGACTGAATAAACTGAAGCTTTTAGAAAAATGATTTTAATACTATCCTTTTTTAATCTGTAAAATGGACTGTATTGAAATCATTATTTCAAATGCCTCAGTTTATTCACAGAATCATAAAAAAAGAAGAAAAAAAATGAAATTACATGCAGCATTTGAAAAACAATGACCAGTCTAAGCAACTGAGACTAATCAAGTGAGACTCTTTACAAAAGCTCTACTTAGCACAAATTACTCAAAACCTTGCGGTCTGTTTGGGTCCCAGAAAGTCTGCAAATACTGGCTCTGTTATCATCTGTAAAATCAGCTGAATCACTGTGGACGTGTTTTCAAATTTCACTTGAGTAGCCAGGTGCTTAACTTAGGTCAGCTGGAGAGATTCATCTTTATTTGATGTTTGATTCTCACCTTTCCCAACAGTAGTTTAACAATTTAACATAACCATAAGATAAGCTGTTTGGAAATGTAGAAATGATTTACGTAAATCTCACATAGTGGATGTCTTGCAGGTTGGTTTGAGTTGAAAGGCAGAACTTGAATTTCTAGTCATTATCTCCAAAGGTAATGCCAAAATCTTTAGTGTGAGCTCAGATGTTGTAGTCCCACTTTCTGGGCGCTGAGATCAATGCTTGCAGTGATTTTCACATATTCTGCACAATCTGGAAGCTTAGGTAAAACCTTCCCTTCAGTTTCTGTTTGCTGGGAGCTCTCATTTGCAGTTCATCTCCATAAGTCAACAAAAAAGCTGATAGTCAGGACAAAACTATATATATATGAATATATATATGTACATTTATATATATTTATACACTTTACGTTGATAGCACCCTAGAATAACTCAGGTGGGAAGTAACCTCAGGGGTCTCTAGCCTAACCTCCTACTCAGAGTAGGACTGACCACAATATTGCTTAGAGCTGTGTCAAGTTGGATATTAAGATGCAAATAAAGGCTAGATGATGGAAATTGATATTGTCATATCTATACAAGATTTAAAAGAAAAAGAAATCCTAAATAGAGGGCCATTTTATTATAATTACTAACACATAATTCTAATAGAGTGAACATGTACAATCACACATGAGAAACTTGTAAAGCCAAGTATCATATGCCTAGAACCTAGATATAATTTACCCAGTAATTAAGAAATTGATCTTAGAAAACTATACATTTGAGATGATATAGTACTTTAGAACCTATTTTGTGGAAAGTAAGCATCGCTGAGATAATACAAATATGGTATTCTCAGTGGCAAGGTAACTCAATGTCTATTTAAGAAAAAACTGGAATTTTCTCTGGTAATATATGGCAAAATATTTATCTTGTTGCAAAAAATGAGAAACAATACTGAAATTGAAAGGCTGAAAACAGACTAGATGAGTAACAAAGTGAAAGAACAAGGGGAATGGAAAGAGGTTACAGGTGAATCGCAGGATTATTGGAGTGGTTGGACGCAGCTGTGAAAGAGGATGCGAGGAGTATTTCTGTCATTAGTGATATTTGGCAAGTATAGTGTTAAAAGATCACTGAGTAAATAGGGTACATTGCTGATCACTCCTACATTAGGAACACAAATGGAAACTATAAGGATGAGCATAAAAACAACATTTTCTTTGCAGAAGAACACAAGGAGAAATTGGCTTGTTTAGCCCTGGAAAACACAGGAAAAGATGGGATGTGATTGCTCTCTTTATAAACTTATAAGGTGGGTAAACACCAGGGAGAAGAACTGCTTAAACTAAAGAACAATGTTGGTTCAAGAACAAATAGATATAAATTGCCCATGAATAAATTTAGGCTGGAAATTAGATAAAGTTTTCTAGTCATCTGGGGAGTAAGGTTCTTAAGCAGTCTTCCAGTAAGAATAATAAAGGAAATTGGGTAATCTAGTTGGTTTTTAGAAGGGCATTAAATAGTTATTGAAAGGGATTATATGCTCTGTTATGAGCAAACTGAATTCAGAAAAACATTGGACTGTTTTTGTCTGGTTGGACAGATTGCACTCCATCATCTCTAGCTCTTTACTCAATAGTTTATGGTTTTATTGGATAGTGAAAAAAAGTTAAGAGTCTTCTCTCATGGCCCTAAAACAGAATTAATAATTTAACTTTTTGGCATATGTTATGTTAACTTGAAGACAATAGACAGAAGAAAATGAAAAGAAGTATGATGCTCAAAACTGCTTACCTGCTTAAACAAAGCAAAAAAAAAGAGAACAAAAAATAAGACACCTGTTGCCTGCAAGTAAATGTGCTCTTAAAAAGTAAGGAAACAGATAACAAAGGATTATAAAGAAACAATGAGACAGTATTGGTCAGCATGATGGATGTTGGCTATAGTTCGCACATGCCAATTTGTCAATATGTTAAAGGAGAGCTAACAGTATTTATGCGAGCCTGTTTTAAAGCTTGTATGGTAGTGAAAATAGAAGGGAGAAGAGGATGCTTACATGTCATTGATGAAGTTGGGGTTGTATTTTTACTTAATCAAATACAAGAGTCAATTTTGTGATAGATGATAGATGGCAAGGCTGCAGGTGGAGTTGAAGCCTCATGAACAGAGAGAGTGGTTCCTGTTTGATACAAGTCAGAACAGAAAATCAAGAAATGGAGAAAGCAAGGAGAAGAAATTAGTGACAAAAATGACAAAATTAGAAAGGGGTATCTGTAGTAGTGTTTCAAGTGGACGCAGGAAAATTAAAATTGTGTGTGCCAAAAAATTGGTATCACAAAAGCAGATATGCTAATGAAAGATCCAGGTATGCTGGTGGAAAATAAAAGCTACTTGTTAGAAATGTTGTACAGAATCAGCCTATAAAACTTGAATGCAAATGAAACTTGATCCCAAAACTGAGACTTTAGCTTGAAGATAATATGCCTGAACAAAACTCAGGAATTCGGATGGAATAGATAAACTGTCTAGAGCTGGATGACATGGATGATTACAGTCCCTTTCCCTCCCAGTGAGACTTCAGCTCTTTGAGAACTCATGCTGATGTTTCTGAAAACAATGTTCTCTCTTCAGCCCAAATCTAAAATCGTCTTTCATAAAAGACAAAATATCCCAAGGATAAGTGTTTGTTTAGTTTCCTGCATGTATGGTGAAAACAGATAAGTGTCAGATCTAGCATTTAGTTTTTCACTATAAGTTATTTTAATTTGCAAAATTCTTTTCTTGATTAGTTATATTCAGGCTCTTATGTATAGGCTTCATGAGATAATCGACTTTTTTTTCTCCCTAATGATATTTACCACTTATTATTATTTAGATTCTGAATGAAAAATTACAAGCTTCTGCTCTTTAATTATCAATGACCTTTCACTGTAGAAAAATGCAGCTGATCAAAAGCAATGAGACTGCCATGGGCAACCTAAGTGTCTGGACAGTATTTGGAAGAATGGTTTACTTTCACAGGATCTATCTTTTGCTGAAGGCCATTGGAGATGTAGGTTAGAGATTTGAGCAAAATTTTCATTTTCCTACTTGTCATTTTGGAATTAGGTATTAAACTATGAACAAGGAATGAAACTATCTGGACAATGCCACATTGCTCATCTGTTTCTTTGCCTTGGACAGCACTAGTTCATTACATCAATAAACAGGACATTAACATTGATACTATAGCAAATCTGAAGCTATATACATTTTCAGATAGTATACGAACACACACAAAGATTAGTACTTTCTGTAGAGAACTTCTAGCATAGCTAGGAAAAGTAGGTGGAGAACGGGAGGACATTTAATTATTATTCTTTTAGGGAGAGAGATGAAGACGTGGTCTTACTCTGCAAGCCATTGACTTGGAGCATGCTGAATAATCTGCTTCACATCCCGTACTGGTGAACATTTTTGCAGTGTCTTCATACATCACAGCCCACAGTGGCCTGTCCCAGGGTAGGGAGGAGTGAATCTGATGAGAGAGGTAAAGGGCTCTTATACTCTACTCTGGAGACAAAAGAATTTGTCCACACAGCCTGAGGGACAGTTAGACGTTATGGGGTGAAGGTAGCAGCTATTTATCAAACAGACAAGAACAGTAAAGCCAAAACCTTCCATTTCTTCACTGGTCTACAGTTGCCACTTATTCACTTGTTATTTAGATCTTAACAGCTTTTCTTTCTGAATTATTTGCCCTACTTAGTACTATACTCAGAAATATCTGTCACTGTTATTAATTAATATTGTGTTCCAAAACCACTTGTGCCAAATAATTATAATTATCTACACGAGTGTACACAAACAGGTTGATCCAGGGACAAACATATGTAAGATTTTCGTACATACATATGACACTGTGAATATCAATGGTGCCTTAAAATTAGAGAGAATCATGAAATTATGAGATATCTTAACACAGCAGTGTGCCAGTGTGCCTACGTATTTAAAAAATCTTTTCCATCCACTGATCAATTGTGAACTGTGTGTGCTCCAACCACTGAGCTCAAACTCCATTCAAGACAATAAGCGAAGGCAACTTCTGTCTTAGTACTAGGAAACTTCTGGAAATCAGCTAAAATCCTCTATCTAGCATACAGTGTTCCACGCAGAACAATGTGTGACTAAATTTCTGTTCCACTTCTTTTTTAAAAACAGTTTTCAGCAGTCTCTGTTCTCCTATCTTTACTTTAGGTTTGACACAGAGAAA
>PPHD01023068.1:0-12599 GCA_002909625.1 Bambusicola thoracicus | reverse complement strand
CCTTATATCCTTATAAGAAATTTTGCAAAATCATCTTACCCCAATTTTTATCTGGTTTTGTATGATCTCTAATTTCAGTCTGTATGCCTATCTTATTCCTGCTTTGTTTCCTCCTAGCACAAGTTACTAAGTTGTGGTTCCCAGTTTATCTGAATTGTGAAGAAATGCTGCTGCACTCTAAGGCTGCCAAGTTAAGCTCCATTGTAGTGCTCCTGATGGAAAGTGAAAGAAAGGCAGGCAGGGCTGCAGAGGAGAGCTTGCATCACAATTTGTCTGGGTAGCTGACTTGCTTTGTAGATTTGAGTAATTTTTCAGTCCAGAGTAAGTACAAAATTAGAAAAGTGCGAGATATCATCAAAATAAATGAAAGCCAACATGCAATGTTTTGGCCCTCCTTTCCATACAGAGAAAGCTTCAAATGTACAGAAACTTTGATACAGTCTTAAAGGCATACTGCCTTCCCCTTAATCCTTAGTCCTGATGCTGCAGGGAAGAAAGCAAAACTGCATCTCCTCCCATCTCTCCACAGGGCAGGGACATCTCTGAGGCATGGATGACAGCATTTGGTTTGCCACAACACAGATACTATCAGCTCAGCTGGAAAATACTTTGAGCAGAATAGACAGTCAGTCACCGTGCAGTTCTGCAAGTAGATAAAAGTCTAGAGCAATGAAGTTAGGCAGAGGTGACTCTCAGCCTTCTGTTTGTTCTACAGCATTATGTTGGGTCTCTGGTGCAAGCTGCAGCCTGCAAATCCTCTGCTACAGAGGCAGGCCTTAAATTGATTGTGAAGGGCACAAGATTGGATTGTGGTTGTTAGCAATAAAATGCCTGTGCTTATAATTTTCCAGGGGGAGTTACGGGAGTCCCTGCACCAGTCACATAATATGCTGCAAGGAAGGTGGAATGGCAAGAGCAAACCTCAAAAAAGTACACTGGAAAGATGTGGAATTTGAAAACTAACAGCCCTGGATGAGGCTCAGAGCCACTGGGGCTTTCTGTATGTGTAGAACAGGGGACATAGGGAGAAAAAGGGGCAGATGGGGGAATACCTTGCTAAAGGTTATGTCTAAGATCATGGGCAGAGATGTGAATAATACTCTGCCTTCCTGTCTCCTAGTTCCGTGCTCAATCCATTCAAATGTGCTGCCCCAAGATCAACCCAGACTCTGTTCCTCTGTACATTTTATATTTGACTCATTTTCTTGTAAGTCCGATGTTATCTCCTTTCTGTTTGTATGAGATGTTGGCAAAAGAAGTGCTGACTTGTAAAACTGCAGTGCCAAAGTCATTTCTGATCGAGGAGCAGAACCTCAGTGCTAACCTCAAGCCATATGTAGGACTTGTTGCTGTTGGTACCTAATACTGCGGTGCTCTGCAGTGCACATCTGGGCTCTGGCAGATGGTGGGTCTGAGTTGGTAGCTTTCACCTTACAAAAGTATTTCAGGAGTGATTTTCCTGCAGGACTAAGAGTGGTGAATCTATATTATTGAAAAACAAACAAACAAACAAACAAGTAACAGTCACACCTCCAGAGGTAGAAGTTCTTTCCATGCACAGGATGATAGTTCAGGTACTCAGCACTTGCTTCTAAGCCAGACTCTGTGGAGGAGGATGAATCTTTGATCTTTAGCTATGCCTTTTAAATGTGGTTATGGCCAGAAAAGTGAACGCAAAGAGCTCAAAGTCAACATTCGGTGTGAATGCATTGCATACACCTGGAAAGACCTGTTATTGTAAGCACTGCATCATATCTGGGGTGAAAACACTGACAAGGGTCTCCTCACCAGCTCTTGTTTTCCTGACCTTTCTCACAGAGTGGGGAACCAGGAACCTCCAGTGAGCTATCCTTGGCAGTAAACTTTAGATAATCTAAGGTTAAAAACCTGAACTTGTAAGGGTCTTGTCCAAGTCAAATGTTGGGAGGTTAGAGAAAATGTCAGGATATCCTGGGGCTAGATCTGTTGCTAGTGCAGTCACCAGCTCAGTCAAGTCTGTGCTGGGGGACAGTAAGCAGAACAAGGAGGTGAATGCTGACAATTCACATTGCACATCCTCACTGTGTGTGCATGCCCCTGACTTTCACCTGAGGGTTGTTCATACAGAATACATCCCTTTCATGCAGAGTAAATGCCCCAGAAGTCCCACTCTTTACCCGAGTAAAACCTTTTGCTAACACACAAATGCCATTTGCATTTGGCAGCAAAGCCTCAGGATAACTTGCTTGAAGCACTGCCTCTGCCCTGCCACAGTGCTGCCGGTGTGACCAGCAGAGCAGGTTGCCTTTCCTGCAGCACAGGAACAAAATCACAGCACAAATCACTGTACTGAGGCACTTATGTGTGGGACCTGGCTCTAGGTGGATGGCCTAAGAAAACAAAAACCAGCCAATTCATCCCTGTACAACTATAAGATGTTATTACTAATAGCCATTTCACATTTTCATGTCTAGGGGATGCGCAAGTGTGTGCTAGCTCTGTACAATGTTGTCTCAGTGCTCACAGCAATGGGAGCCAGTCGTGGTGGGCTGCCTTGAGGAGGCTGAGGCTGTGCTCTGCAGGGACTGAACTTGCCTATGGCTGTGCTGCGAGCAGCCTAGACAGGGCTTGCCACATTTATGCCAGGAATGTGATTAAAAACTGGAAAAACTGAAGCCGGCCTATTCCCAGAGGCAATATAATGTAACGTATATGCCAGAGTAATACACACAAGACCCCTGTCTCAGACACAGTCTGGCCAGCTCAAGGACACAGCCCAGGAGGCGACAGTGTGGGGGGAGCTCTGCAAGCAGTGCCCTGTCTGGTTAGGTTATGTTAGCACCTTTCACGCCTCACCTTGCTCTCCCAGTTGCCCATCACCAAAAGCTGAGTAACTCTAGATTGCAGTGGGGCAGACATTTGCCCTCTGGTATGCAGTTTAACTCTTGATCCCTTCCTCAACAAGAGCTGAAGTCAAACACTTCCTGATCAGATTAGGTCCTTCAAAATGGAATCTACACAAGTAGATTCTCCGATAGTGACTACAAGGCAGGTTGTATGCTTTCCCCATCCTGGCCAAGCCAGCTGAGCCTTGCCCTCTTCCAGGAGAATGAGTCCCACATAGTCCTCCTTTTAGGGTGTCAGCTGAGTGGCCCCGTGCTCTCATCCCACAAGTTAAAGGCTACCTGCTGCCTACCACCCCTTTGCTTTTCTTCCAGGTTGTAATGTCCAGATCACAGCAAAGCTGTTTGCAGCAAGGCTGGCAGCGTGCCACTCGACTTCCCTCACATGCAATCAGCTATACTTGTTTGCTATTTGCTTGCACGACCTGACCGTGAGCAGGTGTTAGAAGCCACTATCTCTCATCTGCAGCAGCTCTGTATGTCATCGGCTCCCTCGGAGCCATGAGTCTGTAGTGCCTGCGGCTGTAACTAACTCAAGGCTTTAGCTCAAACAATCCCTGGTTCAGTAACTTCTTTAGCCTGCCATGATGACACTCATCACATTTGAATTTCTTTTCCTGTGTGCGATGAAGTCTTAAAGTCTTTGCATTCCTCAGACTGCATACGCTCCAGCAGCAAAACGCAGAGCTGCTCCATGCAACCGCTGCCTGCCTGCTGGCTGTCACTGCTGTGCTAAAGCCAGGCACTGCGCAGGCAGGGCCCGACCACTTGTCTGTCAGGGAAGGTCCTTATCTGAGGAGGCAGACTTTCCATCTGATACCAGACAACTGTGTACTTGCCTTTTGTTAGCTCTGTGTATTGTGAAGATACTGGCTTAATAACTGATCCTAGTCTGGGGCTGTTCTTTGCTTCTTGGTGTTTTCTTTTCTGATATCTTTTTTCTCATCAGAATCCCTCTTCAGAAGAAAAATGGCTTTAGGTAGAAATAACGTTTTCCCAGATATTGCTTCCCTCAAAAATAGACTTATGTATGTTTTTAAACTGGAAATCTTCAAAAGAGAACAGCTGAAGAGCATCCTGTGAATTCACAGTGGTACAGATGGTTTCCTTGCCTCTCACTACAAGGATCAGCCCTCACCCGACATGCACAGCATAGACTAGGGAGGCGGATGTCAGTCCAGCACCCCACGTATCTGTAAGCTGCCTACCACCTCATAATGCAGGGAGCTCCACATTTTCTAAGCAGAGGCCTATGGAAGATGGGTCATTTCGGAACTGTTGTCTGATACCTTGACTTCAGTAAACCAGAGAAGCAGCAAGTTTCTGGAGCTCTACCTCCAGATGGAAGGCCTGTTCTGATTTAAGAGCTGTTACCAGACAGCAGTGTGTCCTCACACTGTTCTACAAAGTTTGTATCCTGGAGAAATTCTCCATCTCTTTAAGGACAAAAGGCTGTAATCATGCAGCAACATGCAACACACAGCATTAGGTAGCATGGGGCGAAAGCTCTCACTGTTGTTTAAGTGCTGTCGCCGTCGCAGCTGCTCAGTGAGAGAGGTTGCTTGCAAAATACTTGTTGCAAAAACTGTGACTCCAACAGGACTTACACAGATATGAGGGCTGTCCTGAATTCAGGCTTAGTCAGACCCATCGAAACTCTAGGCTACTCAGACATGTTTGGTTTTGTTACGTGATCTGAGGTCTGAGATAGAAAAGTGCTGATATTCGTAGATGCAGAGCACAGACATGACTCTTTCTAAGTGGGTTAATTTCAAGCAGAGAGGGATTCTAATATTTAGCCAGTAGACTACAACTATTGAATTTTTGTGATGATATCGTGAGCCCCTTAATATCTGATTTTCACTTAGATTCTCGTGTGATTGAAGGATTCCAGCAGCTGAGAGTTTCTAAGTCTTCAGAATTTTTTTTCCCTCTTTGGTTGTTGAAAAAGTTTGCAAAACTAACCTCAGAAATGGCTGCTGTGGGGAAGAAGGCAGAGAACAACAATTTATTATTTTTAAAAGCTCATAATTTGGATCACGTTCTGTGAATTTGGAACACCAGAGGTTTAGCAACAGATCAGCTTTGAAAGCAAAGGCAGCGTCTGCATGCTCATGGTCATTCACTGCTGCGTGTGTATTACAGGTCTTCTCAGTGCTCAGTCCACAGCGGAGGCGACTCTGTTGCTGCCTTTGTTTTGGAGGTCAGCTCCATTAACTCACATTAAAGTAATGTGTACTTTTAGTCTGGGAGGTTCCTCCTTCAGTTTCTGGCTTGCCAGCTATAATGGCAGCTGTGCTCTGTGCGGTTAGCTGAGCTCCATCAAGAACATGCAGACCCTGTCAGATGCACTTGGAATAAGGAAGGACTGTGCCAAAGCCTTTATGAGCCTGGCATGCTTCATTTAGAAAACCCAGGAACATCAATGTGAGGAAATTGATAGTCAAAACTTTTTGTCAACATTTTGAGTTTCAGCAGGAAAAAAAAAAGGATAACAATTTCCTGTTTTTAAGCATTTCTAGAAATGCGCATTTGGTAACTCACCAGTCCTACATTTCCCACAAAATAAACAAAAAGGGAAAAGTAATGCATTTTTTATTCCACCACTAACACCCATAACTCTGACCTGCACTGACTGCTTCTGCTTCACGGGTAACCTCAAAATATAGACACCACACAAAACTGTTTGGAAGAAGATGCTCAGAAATAATATGCACCTTCAATTGACACTCCAGACATTTTATATACTACATATCTCTTTTTCTGGTTTTGGACCAGCAAGTGCAGACAGGAGGGCAGGTAACTACATGAAACACAGGTGAAGCTGCTTCTCAGAGTCTGTTTTCAGCGACCCCTGAGCATGGTGTATCAGCCAGCTGCCACCTTCGCTGTTTGCAGAAGTCAGATAACCTTAATTCTTGCCCCACCCAGCAGCTAGCAAAGGAACCCACTGGTTTTGCATACGGGTTGATGGACCCCAAAGCATCTGATTCAATCTGCAATCCTGACAGGTGGCAATTTCAGACAGAGCTGGGCAGCTGGGGGGCCCTCGCAGGTGCTCACCAGCTCAAAGAGAGAATGAGAGTGGGGTTACTGGTTTAGTCACAACCCTGAGCGCTTGTTTTTTCTCTCCTCAGGAGGCCCTGTCGGTGGTGAGCGACGACCAGTCCCTCTTTGACTCCACGTACGGCGCTGCCACTCACCTCCCCAAGGCAGACATGACAGCCTCAGGGAACCCTGATTATGGCCAGCCGCACAAAATCAACCCTTTGCCTCCTCAGCAGGAGTGGATTAATCAGCCAGTCCGGGTCAATGTTAAAAGAGAATATGACCACATGAATGGATCAAGGTAAGGAAAGACCCTTTCCTCCTCTGCTGAATCTTAAATAAAAGTAAAGTACATATTGTCCATTTGTGCTCTGCACTTCAACAAACTCCGTGTTCATGTAGAGTCATACCTCACTACCCCTGGAACCAGAGTTTCTCATCACTCATGGCTTGCAGATCTTTAGCACACAACTCTACCAGTCTCCCTGAACACTGTACAGACTGGGATGTGGGTCTGCCAGGACAGAGTTCATCCTGCAAACCCTGTTTTGATTTACATATTTCATCACTTGGTTCAGCTTCTCACATATATACCATGGTTCAAGGGGCTCCCAAAGATTGAGTTTTGACTATTAGTGAAGTTAGTGAAAGCTGCACTAGTGGACTGTATGAGCTTCATTGGAGGGGGTTCTCATTGCATCTGCAACTAGATTTGTACTTTGCTGGGACAGAAGGAATAGTAGGAAATTGGAAAGCTATTTGATGAAGACAAGAAGGGACTGAGGTATATCATGGCAGTCTAATAGGTGTAACAAAACAAAAGTCATACATGCATATCTTCTGGGTGTGTATATGTGACCACTTGTAAAAATGAGAATTTAGGATTAGGTTTGAACAGAGAAGTTAACCATCAATAATACATGGATTAGTATATATTATTTAGCCATCGAAATGGGAAGCCTGCCCCATGCCACTGGTAGTTACAGCTGGGGAAGGTGGATCATTTCCCCATTCAGCAAAGAAAACATTCTCTAATTAGCTCAGACTCTTTAAAGAACATTTATAGATGTAAAAACAGTAGGACAAAAATGGCACCCTCTTGGAGAAAGTCACAAAGACTAAAAATTCCAAGTTATTTCAGTTTTATATATATACAATTTAAAACTAATTCATTTTTAGAATTAGATTTTAGAGCACATTCATTTCTTATTAAATTTTAATTGCAAAGGCACAAAGATCTGTTACATTTATATTATGTTAATACAGTTAAACAATTGAGAGCTTTTCTTCTTGTCAACCTGGGGCTTCTTTAACAGCCTACTTTCCTGGTTTCTGAGAACCTTGCAAAGTATAGCTTGAAACAGAAAGCAGCCTCGCAGTTTCAAACTTCTGTAGTGAGATGATGGTGTTGAAGACTTCAAACAGCAGCATGTTGTTTTTCCTCATCAGTATACAGATGCTGATTTTACTATGAGATAAAGGTTCATATGTCAGTTGGTGTTTGGTGGCGATCATCTGTAGATTGAATTTGATCCTGCCCCGGTTGTACCTTGGTGTCACATCTGCACCTTGGAAGAACTACTGGGATTTTTGTTCAGATTACAAGCTGAAATATAGGAAAATGGGCTTTTTTTTTTTTTTCTTTTTCTTTTTCTTGAAAAAATCCCTCCCTAGTGTGACCAGGAATTGGGATGGATCTTGACATCTCCATCCTGTGTGGAGTTGAACTAGTCATGAGAACAGAGGTGGCAGAATCAGTCTCACATATGGCACAGGCAGCACACTCCCACGATCGTGTGAGGAAACCCTTTATAGGACTGCATCGGTTGCTCGCACCAACAGTAGCAGACCAGCTCTCACAGAGGGTTTCCTCCCTTTATTCTGCTACTGTCTCACTGTAACAGATTTTGGAGAGCCTATCAAGGAAGTAGTCCTGTCACATCTACTGAGCTACCAGAAGCAGTGAATATTTCTGCTTTTCAGATCTTGCAAAAGCCTGCTCTGCATAGATTTGCATGTTAGTGTATTTATATACGTCCAGAAGTCAATGTAACATTTTCCTTGTGTGTGTACTACATGTACTTAGTAGTTATAGAATTATAGAATCAACCAAATATATCAGGCTGTCCTTCCATAGTGGTTATTCTGCTGTAATTTCCCCTTCTGTTCAGAAAAAAAAAAAGGGAAATAATAGTGCTTTGACAGACTGATTCATTAGCAACTGTAAGTGCTCTGATACCCCTAGAGAAAGGCTCTCCAGAAGTGTGTTTATTTTGGGCAAAAAGGAAATCCTTTTTTATGGGTTTACTTGAACCTACAAGATTTTTAGGCAGAAACTCAGTGTCCTCAGTCACTCTAAGAAGGGGGTAACAACTTCCCAATCTGTTAGAAAATAAGAAAGGACTGTTCTGCATGTCAGAAGTCAGCACTGAAATAACTTCCATCCTTGCGTTCTGATAACTTGTTAGCACAGGAGCTCCAACCAATCCAAGAAATGAGAACGTTCATCTGATGTATCCATCGTCTCGCACTATTCATGACTAAAAATTCGCCCTTTCCTCTCTTGTCCATCACAGTTCATTGTTTCAGGTCAGGCTGCGCCAGTTGCTTGTTCCTCTGCCCATCAGCTGCCTGGCAAAACTGACGCACCATCTGAACAGCAAATACTGATCTCAATACCGATTAACTCAAACAGTGGACTGAATAACAAAGCCTCTTCCCCCTCCCTCTCTCTCTGCCTGCTTTTCTCTCCCTTGTTTTTCAAATACAGTCTCTTACCGAGTTCCAGCTGCCTCATTAGAAAGAGTAGCCTTTATTGTGTTTCACCTGTACTTGAAGCACAAGTATTTTCTCCTTGTTGAGAGAATGGTTTGTGTACTCTAGGGAGTGATAGAGCTGCAGGAAACCTGACAGTGGAGAGAGATGGATGATGGTAAGGGGCAGAGTCCAGCTTTCTTCCTCTTCTTAGTGCCCAGAAGCAGGTCTGATAGCTGTGAGGTATGGTGTGATGGGTTGCTTTGGTTTCTAGTATACTGGGAGAAGGGCTCTTTGAAGAACTTCTCCCAGTGCATTGTGCAGAGCCATCCCTCCTAGTGCTGAACAACACGTCAGCCCTGCCCAGGTCTCTACTCCACATCAAGTGTAGAAAGAAATTGCCAGATAGCTGCGTATTCATTGTGTATATGGGATGTTCAGGTGGTTGCAGGAATCTGTGCTTTAAATGAGATGATGGGACTTCTGCATTACTGCAAGATTCATAGGTAGAAATACTGCGAGTATGGAGTATCAGCAGACCTGGATGCAGCACACACCATCAGTCTGTCCTTGGCTTCTTAGACAGCTCCTTGCTCAGCCCAAAGCCCAGCACTGTGGTTGTGTTTGGCAGTGGTTCGTGTCCAAACATGTACTGCTAGCACTGACCTGTTGCACAGAAGAAATAGAGGTCCAGCTTTTCCTTCAGTTTACAAAAAGGTGTTGTGTAAGCCATTCATTTTTCTGTGCATTGTTTCAGGGACTGGAAGTGTGGCTTGCATTCTTTACTCTGCCAGATTTGTGTCTTCTGTTTTTTTAGTTTATAGCCCACCAGAGAAAAGCTCTGTCTTCTATGATGTGCATTTACAGCTCCAAATATACCACACCTGGGTTGCTGTTACTGCCTTTGGTTGCTTTTTTAATATAAAAGCATACTTACATACATTTCTTAAAAGGATGAGAATCTTTCACATTTTAAATTCTGAAGAATAAAGGAAAAGACTGGGTAAAGTTTAACCCAATTTACACTCAATAACAGATTTTTCCTTATCATTTACAGCAATTCCAAAAGCAAAGAGTGATCCAAACAGCAGATGTTACCAATTCTGACTGTATTCACTAAGCCACTGCAGATCTGCATTTGATGTTACAAAATTTGTATGATCTGCCCATACAAAATAATATTCTAATGTTCTGTATGCCAGCATAGATGCAGATGAACTCCCCTGTGTAATTCCAACTGATGTTAGGAATTTTGTCTAGCTAAAATGCTGTGGTCAGTGCTTTGAAACTACTTTGAAAGCACTCTCTTGCCTCAGAATGTTAAACTCATGTTAAGGTTCAGGGACCTCAGAACATTTTTATACCATTATAATTTTCTCAAAGCGAGACAAAGAGACCATCAGTGATGTCTGTAGGAATAAAAATGCCCTGTAAGTAGCATGTGAGCCCTCTAGTGGGATTCATGGTGCTGTTCCAGTCCCCAGCCAGAGCAGCAAACCGTGCAAATACCTTCTGCTTGTGTTGTACCTGTGAGTTGTAAACACAGACACGTTAGACCAGCAGGAGCCTCTGTGTTTTCCCCACACAATTTGAGTTTTGTAAATCATACATCTTTTTCCACCCTTTTTACAGCCATCTCTTCTTTCTGCAGGCTTATGGAGCCTTTTACTCTTCCAACGTGAGCGTCCTCTGCAGGCATTCCTTACTTTGAGTGTGTAAATGTGAGGCAGTGTTAAAGCTGAGGTTCGAGGAACTTTGCTTCTGCCCTGAGAGCTCTGTTCCTTGCCTGTAAAAGGAGTCAGAAGCAGAATTATGGTGTAGCCATTCCTACTTCCTTCACTGACCAAAATAATATCTAATTTCACATTTAAAGTCGAGATGACCAAATGAGGACTTACACATAAAAGTGGCATGCTTAATTAAGAGAGAGGGGAAAAAAATTATGAAGAGGGGAGTAATGGAAGGATAGGAATAAAAGGATAAAAAAGAGAAGAAGGAAGTGTTCTGTTCATCACAGCTGAGTCAGTTTCAGAAATCATTGAAACCCCTTATTTTGCTCCTTCAAATGAAAGCCAAAGGTGATTCCTAGACAGAGGCCCTGGGACAGTAATTACTTTATTTCCAAGTATCTGGAACAGAAACTGAAGCAGTACAGAGCAGTTATTAGTCAATGCCAGACTGGCTGCTTGTCTGTTTTGGCCAGTTTAGCACACACTTTCCCAAAACACCAAGCTCTTGGCATCCCCAGAGACTGCTACTGGAGCTGCTGAAATGAAGAGTCTTTGGGCTGAGTGGGAATGAGCACTGCTTCATATTCCTTGGACTCTGTCACTGCCACAATGAATACACTTAAGAGATTTTGTGAAAGCAGCCTATGTGCCTTTACATTGGTAGATTACAACATTTTCTTCTCCAAACCTGAGCGACTACAGCATGTGTAGCCACTTGAAAGCCTGGAGTAGGGATAATCTGTGAATAGTCGAGGATTAATCAGGCATCTAAAATCTCACAAACCATTTCAAATAATGAGGAAATTTTTCTATAAATCTACGTCTGCTTGTGAGTAATGCATGAAGTAAGAAAGGAGTGTATTCCAATGAATACCCCATTCATGGCTCACGGCTGCCTGTTCTCATTTGATACTGTAGTTATTCCCATACTGAATTCTTCTTTGTACTGCCCACAGTTACACGTACCCTCTTCTGGGACACTGCTGACTGCCTCCTGTTAGGGCAGGCTGGGCTGTGCAGTGAGGCACCTCTAGGAGCTGTGGGCACTGGTCAGACTGGTAGCGTTCGTTTCCCAGTAAAAGGTCTCATTAGGATTTGGTAGGTGGTAGGAAATCCTGCATTGTGGAGTACACAAAAGTAAGGATCTTCCTGCCTGCTGTTAAAGATTTTGGTGTTTTTCTTAAGAGAAGGGCAGTTTGATCTCCTGCCTAATTAAGTTTTGGTAATCCCACTGCCAATTAAGTTTGTCTTTCTTCTATCTGGGGTTAGTTGTGGATCCAGACATCCTGAAAACTTGGTCAAAAGGAAGGGAGGCATCTGTACATCCACACAGACACAGCCCTGAAGGTGCTTGGGTGCATTTAACATTTCCCACTGGATGAGTGGTGTGGCCTTTTCCTGCAGTGTGCTGCTGGGATAAGCCAGCTGTTGGTAAGGAGCCCTCTGTCCCTATAACTTCTTTTGAGCTCTCAGCCCTGGATAGTTGGTTATCTGGTTTTGGCTGCTGAGACATACAAAGCAAGCAAAGGATCTGCAGGGCCCTAGCTGCCAAGCCAAGGAGATGGCTGCGTCTGCAAAGTGAAAAATGATCACAGAACTGCTGAGAAGATACCTTACAGTGCTGGTGTTATTTTTGTTCCTTTGCTGTCGGTCATGTGAATGTGCACAGTACGCAGCAGAGAGAGTGAGGACAGCCCAGGTCCCTGCAGTCTGTTCATATGTGTCATTTGGTGCCACCAGAAAACATGTGCACTCCTACATAGATAAGCCTTCTGGAAGATGCACTTATCTGACAGATTGTATGGATATGATATACGTATATGATATACGTGCTAGGATATACATCCTAGCATAAATATTGCATATGTAAACCAAACAGGTTATTTCTGAGGAAAGTCAACTAGAGGTGGCGGGGGGAGCATGAGCCCCCTGGAAGGATGGCGGGCAGCAGGGAGCCGTGCCAGCACTGCTAGCACACGGCAGCAATGCTCGCTGTTTCTCCGAGTCTTCTCAGGACAGCCTGTACCTCAGGAAAGAATACGAGTCTTTGTGCTGCTTCAGGGCTTTTTCTCTGCCAGTTCGGGCAGCATTTAACACCTGACACAGGGAATTTCAACAGAAAGTTAGGAACGATTGCATTCCCTGTGAAAACCCCGGTGTCCCTGCAGTTGCTCAGACTCTCCTC
>PPHD01023067.1:0-12600 GCA_002909625.1 Bambusicola thoracicus | reverse complement strand
CTTTTCAACCCAGGCCATTCTGTGATTCTGTGTGCCACCTCCATGGTGCAGAACGACCCCTGTAAGGGGGGGTAGATGTGGCACTGGGGGACGTGGGCAGTAGGCACAGTAAGGGTGGATTTGGTGACCTCAGAGGTCTTCCCCAACCTCAGTGACTCTACAACAGACTGTGAAAGCCCAGATCTGACTTAAGCCACAGCCACTTCATGAAGTGGGCACACAGGAGGATCCCTATGCTGGATCCCGCAGCTGTGCTCAGCATTAGGGAAGGAAAGTCCACGTCCCTTGTTGCTGCTGGGGAAAAAGCATGAGCTTTCGACAATTCTATAATAAAACACATTACAAAATCTCCTTGGTTTAGTCTCAAAAGTCCTTCTCTTTTCTCACACCTCATATGCAAGACGTCATTTGTTTGCCAACACTTTCAACGTAGATTATGTATGTTGATAACATTCCTCAAAGCTTTTATTACAGCTCGTGGCTGATTGTGTTCACTGCCTGCCCCTCCTCTGAGGCTCTGTGCAAAAATCAATGTTTTTTTTTTTTTTTTACAGCAAACCTGGACAAGACTGCAATTAGAATGAGGACTGGCAGGTAACAGCCCCTGCATTCCTGCAGAGTATTACTTTAACTCATTAAAACACGTAAGCTATTACAAAGAAGCTGCCTCGGTCTGGCTTGAACGTAATGCGCTTAAATCCGTGTGCCACCGAGCTTAGTGCTGGAGCTGTGTGTGCCAGGAGCTGCTTCTGCAACCTGCAGAGCAAACACAGAGCAATACAGCAGAGCTGGAATGGGAATTTAAGGCGTCCATTACCTCTTAGAAAGAGGTGTTTTTGTTCCAATGTTTTGGGTTGTTTTTTCACGTCCTTCTGTTGCACACAGTTCAGTCGTTTTGTTGAACATCAGCACTTGAGGAAAGTGGTTTTGGAGCTGAATGCTATTTAAGTGCAGGTGTTTTATCCCAATGATTAAAGGCCCTGCCCATCTATAGCTTCCGGCTCACAAAATGGAACCAGGACTAGTTAAGAAGGAAACAATTCAGCTCACAAGATCAGCCCTAAACCAACACCATGTATGAGAAAGGCAAAGTGCAATAGGCTGCAGACTATAAATTCCAAACAACTGGTCCTGCTGCTGCTGCTCTTCAATCAACACTGAATTTCAAATGAAGACCACGGACGTGCAATGTCCAAGTGAAGTTCTTTAAAAGCACTGAGAAGTCATCTGGGGTTACAAACAACGAGGGAGCCGGGCTTCATTGTAAGATAATGCCTGAAAGTACCCAACACCGAACAGAATGTATTAAATAGAAGTTTTCACACTGTCTCACCAGATCCAGTTCAGTGCAGGAACTAAACAAATACAGCCTGATGGATGCTGTGTGCTGCAAAGACATTCCGGGGTGCATGCCACTTCTGGCTCTGTTTTCCCCTCTGCTAGCATCACCGTCTTTGTGCTACCTTTGTATGGCTCTGCTTTACAAACTTAACAAGGAAGTAAGGTTACGTATCCGAGCAGATGATGCTAAATCCTGAAGTGAAGTGGAAAGAAGATGTTTGCTTTGTAACCTCCGGAGGAGTCATCTGTAAATGAGGTTTCTCCTGGATTTTTACAACATTTAAGCTGTGTGTTGTATCTGAAACAGACACAGGTGGAACACCGGCTCAAAGGGCCTGCAGTCCCAGTGCAGCAGATCCCAAATGTTATTGCAGAGGGCTGAAGCAACACACAGAGCTGCTTCTAAGCTCCCTTACGCCACCCTTGGGAAGCAAAAGGCCTTCTTAAGGTTCTCAAATCTGAGCTAGTCTTCCACGTTCAAAAAATCCTTGCTATTTTCCTCTCTGAAGACAACACACGTGTAGGCTTTCCTAAGAAAAAGCCCCGTGCTTTTAAAACAAAAAACGAATCTACAAACAAATGGCTCTGCATGAAGGCTGTTTTGCAACAGGGTAAGCTCTGCTGAAGGGCTCCTTGGCAAGAAAGCGAAGCATTAACAGTGCAGTTTTTAAACTGTTAGAATTGCAAGAAACAAAGAGATCACAGTGAGTAATGAATATGGCCGCGTTGGCAGAGTTCTGCTTTATAGAAATAAAAACATAATTAACACTGGGCCTCGGCCAACAGGAAATCCTCAAGGGAAAGTGAAATGTTAACTGAGTTATGGCAGGATGCAGTTGTTTTCCCTCAAAATAACCCTACGGCCATTTAGATGATAGGAATTGTTCTCCTTGAAGTTGTTTGGTCTGTGATATATAGCAGAGCGTATGACTACAGTGCAGGCAAACTGAAGTACGAGAGCCTTATGCAGATGGAGATGGAAGAGACTTAGGAGGAAAAAAAGATAGCGTACCATTAGCCTGCTCATGCAGCAAATAAACAAGCCGCAGCAGCAATGTTCTCATGTATGTACCCACAGGAAGGGTCCTGCACCCTTTAACCTCAGGTCCCACCTCCTGCAAGGTTCATGCAGTGGAGCTCAATGCCTTCCTGCATGGCTCGGCACTGCAGAAGCTCTTACTTGGCTCTCAGCTGCACGAAAGCAGAGGACAGGTTCCTCAGTAACACCTGGCCGTCCCCCAGGACAGAACTGTCAGCTGAGTCCACACAGTGGGATTTTAGGTTCTAAATGAGCACTCTAAAGGAGCTCAGAGCTGCTCCGGTTTCCAATCCACTCTGACAGAAGTTCAAAGGATGATGCATTGCTTCCACCTTTCGCTCCATGTACATCAGGCTGCGAGTGGCACTGGAGCTGCTGCCAGCAGAACAACACGAGATTACAGAAGCAGAACTCAGACTTGGTTTAGATATTTTCCGAGTTGAGCTGCTCATTCTCTCTAATTTTCAACATCAAATCTCCATAGGAAAGCCTGCATTGCCTTCGGCTGGCTTCCTTGCTCGGATGGAGGCCTGGCTGCTGGAGCCCTGTCAGTCTGCCCACCCCATATCTCCCCTCTCACAGCAGAGCATGGAGCCCTCCCTAGCACTCGCAGGAAAGATCTCTTGCTGTCTGAGATCCAAAAATCTCTTTCTCACTCACCCCCGTTTTCAAAGCCTTTTTGTCACTTTGTCCTTCTGAATAACCCACTGCTGGCTTGGGAGGGAGCTCCTACAACCAGAAAGGAGTACATTTATCGCATGATCTATCCTGCTTTTTGTGTGCGTTTATTTACAACGCGAAAAGAAACTCCTTAGGGCACAATGCATACCAACATCTGCTTCCCATCAACAGCTTTTAAGCTCTGCAAAGAATGTTGAGAACTTCTGAGGATGGGTGACAACTCGGATCACAAGGCTGTAACTTGGCCTGCATTTCTGAGCTAAGGCAGCATAGACTTCTATTTCAAAAGGAACTGCTACTCCTTTATGAGCCATTAACCAGTTCTGTACAGCACAACTAAGAGCTGGGTATCTATATCCTGGGTATCCCTGTGTGACTGTGCCATCCTACAGCTACACAACAGGCTTCCCTACTGAGACAAAACAGAACGGGGACTCCTTACTCCATGAGCCATTCCCTGAAATAAATAACCACGATTGGCAAAGCACATTGGGATCCATGCAGAAGCCCAAATTCCAGTGTTCAAGTGCTGGAAGATCTCAGATGAGCACTTCCCTAAGCCCAAAGGCACAGCCTTTAATTATACAATCCAGTTTTGCACATACGTACACGGAACTGAACCGCTGTTGGATGAACGTGCCTTTGGTTCACAGAAGCATCCTGACTACAGGACTTGTTTCCCCTGCTGCACAGCTTGGAATGGTGTGTTCCCCACCAATGGAAAGGAAATTGGGGTTAAAAAACAGCATGACATGGTATGACAGCACCCTGTGTCCCACTGCTGTCTGTGAGGTAGGAAAGTCACTCATTACTTCTCTTTTTTTTTTAATCCTTTTTGCTTGCATTCTGTCTTTATTACATTCTGAATGTTGTTTCACTTCAGTATCTTAGAATATTTTATTTCTAATGAAAATCTTTGCAGGATGCAAAATGCGGTCATTCTAACTGAGTCATGTGGCATCCTGAGTGGGTGGCTTCCAATTAACATGCATTTCTGACTGCACAAACACACTGCTTCCAAGGAACCCTTCCTCTGCTCCCACCTCTGGAGAGGCACCAACAGCTGCACACCAACAGCTTCCAAAAATCAGCTGATGGGGGGAGAACAAACCAACCAACCAACCAACCAACCCACGCTAAGGAAGGACACCTCTGCTATACCCCAGAAAGGTCAGCTTTGCGGCTGAAGGTCTCAATACGGATGAAATCAGTTTAAGATAAATGATAATGGAGCGTAGCTATGCACAAAGCTCTTCAAGATTCCTCCTTCTGGAGCACATTATTCAACAAAAACAGGCATCCTCAACTGTTAAAACATTTGACCAGAGTAAGGAACATGAGGCTATTTTTATACAGACATTACATTAAGTTTGAATTATTTCACAACATCAAAGGGGAAAAAAAAAAAAAGAGATGGCAATAAGAGAAGGGGAACAAATCACACTTGGAGAGAAGCACAGCTAGAAAGCCAGTATTTAGGCATGGCCAAGACAAAACAAAAACTTGGACACAAAATCAGAGGAGAAATGTTGAAGAGCACTGCAAGATTGGATTTGAGACGTCTGTGGCTGACACAGAGCAGGGCTTCCAGTGACATTTATGGAAATACCCCTCCTCTAAACACATTTTTTCTCTGTACCTCCCCCCCATTTCTGTTCTTTGCTGCTCGTCTACAACAGCACCTTCTCCTTCGTTAGAAAAAAACCCCACGCTCTTCTCGGACAAACAATGCTTAAAACCCCCTATCTGGAACAGAACTAAAGTGGAATGGCTTTTTTCAGCCACCCCGACTATTAACATCTTTAACCAATCCAGCTTTATGAGGACCTCGTAAAAGCCCAGGATACAATCCATGCTCGAGACCCGAAGGATGGGAGAGAACCATTTCTTCACAAACGACAGCAAACAGAAGGAATGGCACCAGCCTGGATTCATGCAACAGCCAAAGAAACATCTGCTGCCAAGAGATAGGGTTTGCAGAAGAGAACCAGATGCTCAGTGTCTAAACAAGAATAAAGACTGAGTAATAGTAACACAACGCCAATCGCAGAAGAGAGGTTAGCAAAAAGGCAGCCAGCTCCCCAAGGGCAGAAGGTGCTAACTAATGGTGAAGGACCTTACAGTGTAAATATGGACCAACACACCAAGGACCCAGAGCTTCAGCGGCTCGATACTGGTTAGAGCTTTTCTGACTTCCATTGCACAGCCAGCCAACCTCCTCACCGGTGCTACTTCCAAGAGAAATCTCTATAGCACAAAGGTAGAGCCAACAGGTTCACCCAGACACACAGGTCAGGAAACGGCTCACCAGGACATGCTGCAAGCACGTTGCAGCTGCTCTCAGATTCATCGGAGCAGCACTGCCAAAAAGATGATGGCAGGCAGCAGAAATTGGCAGGAACAGAAAATCCCGTGCCTGTGTCAGGTCTAGGAAGAGCTGAAAATAAGGAGTTTGGGCTTTGGAAACGTGTCTGCCGGGTTCTATGGGTTCTGCACTCAAGGCACGCAGTTAACACCGCTGTTTCAGAGTAAATACAAACATTTATGCTATGACATAAACAGAGCATTCCTATCTTTACCACACAATTACACAGTGATCAGGCCAGACAGCACTCAGTAACACTGGCACTGGTACAACAGAGCTGACAAAAGTACTGTCATACCTGGACCAAGCAGCGGGGACCGGTTCGGCTGGGCACTTGACTGGTGCGATGGCTGAGGTTCAACCATGTTGGTGTTGATAATGGTGCTAGTGGTGGTGGTATTGGTTGCGGTACTGCTCTGGATGATAGGATTATTTCTATCCCACATGTTTACAGTCTTGTTGTTGTTGTAATTTGGGTCGCCCCAAGCTGAGGTACCATCATCAATCTCCATCTTGCGGCGAATGGACGGTGGCGATGGCTCTTCCCAGCCAGTTGCCTCACAGTTCTCTTTTTGTTTGGCTGGCACTGGCCCACCAACCCACCCCGAGCCCGTCTGTTTTACAGAAGCAGCTCCTCCCCAGTTACTCACGCTGTTGTCCTGGGGTTTATTAGCCCAGTTCTGTTGGGGGCCTGGCTTTAAAGACTCCCCCCAACTTGTACCTGTATTAGCCTTGCTGTTTGTGCCATTTCCCCACCCACTGGTCCCAGACCTCGTGGAATCATTCCATCCAGACCCCGACCTATTGTCAGAATCCCATCCAGATCCATTCTTCTTCCCATCACCCAAGTGTCCAGGAACAGACGATGAATCTGTCCAATCTCCACCTCCCGAAGTCCAGCTCGGATTTGATTTCTGTCCGTCTCCCCAGTTTTGAGATTTGGGTTTCTGAGGTTCACCCCAGGTAGGTGATTTGTCCTCCTGATTTGCGGTCCCACTCCAAGTGTGGCCGCTTTTGGCAGCAGCAGCATTATTAACAGTAGTAGAGCTTGCTGACTCTCCCCACCCCCCTGGGCCATTTGGTGCTTTGTTGTTATTGTCTCCCCAACCTGTATTTGTTGGAACAGCTGCAGGTGGAGAGTTGACCCACCCAGATACTGAAGAGGTATTTGTACTGTTCATGATGGACCCATCGTTCTTCCCCCCTGAGTTTGAAGATTGAGTAGCTGCACAACCCCAGGCCTCCGTTCCATTGTCATTCTTTCGTTCAGACCTCGGGGACTCTTCAAATTCCCAGGCAGTGTTTTGCTTTACAGGGGTCTGTCCCCACCCCGTATTGGACAGGACCCTGGGGTCAAGGTCATTTCTTGGCAACTGAACTTGCCCTTGGTCTATCATCCCTTTGTCTCTCCTCCTGCCTTCTGCAGCCCCCTCCCTCCCACTACCGCCTTCATTTTGACTTCCACCGCTGTCGTTGCTTCCTTCGCTAGCTGTGGTGCCAGAGGCTGCAGCTTTGGCCCAAGAGTTCATTTGTTCGTTGCCCTGCTGCATGGCAGGATTCGGGCTGGTAACACTAGAGCTATCCCACCCCGCTGATCCTTTCCCATTGATGTCGCTATTGGAATGCTGGTTTGGGGGCTTGACCCATTCACCATTGACACCGTTACTGGCATTACGGTTGGGGTGGCCCCAAGCTCCAGAATGCATGCTACCAACACCGCTGTTGCCACCGCCCCTGCCCCACGCCAGCACCCCAGGACCAGACGGAGGCCCCGAATCCCACGCGCTCGCTCCATTTCCTTCCTTTTGCACAGCACTGCTGGATCCGTTTTGTTTAGCACTTAATGCTGAGTTCACAGTGTCTCCATTCCCCTGACTGAACCCAGAATTGCTGTTTCCTGTGGCAGGATTACCCGGGGACATCCCCCAAACCGAACTGCCCATTCCTTCACCACTGCCCCCACTGACTTGAGAAACTGATGTTCCATTAGCACCAGGAAGGCCTTGCAGGTGGGGCGGGATGATGGCCCCCATACCAACAGCCATCCCCCAGTTCGGCAGTCCATTTGTCTGCATTGCATTGATAGGGTTTGGTGAAGAGTTCATGGGGTTAGTGTTATTTGGTCCATCAGTGTTAAGGTTCTGAGGTTGTACGCTGAAAGACACATTCTGAGAAGTGGACGTTTGTGGTTCTGTGCTCTCTTGCGGCAGCAAGTTTCCCCAAGCACCTAAAGTGCCTGTCGGGTTCCCATTCTGGTTGCCCATGTTCTGACCTATGGCACTGACCGGACTGCAAATACTGGAAGGGTTGCCTGCTCCCACAGTTCCCTCATGTCCAAGTACAGGCCAGGCAGCTGGATTGGCATTAGGGTTAAGGTTAAGATTAATGCCAGCATTTGAGTTGGAAGCACCCCAGCAGTTTTGACTTCTACCGTCTCCAATCATGTTGTCCATCTTGCCATCCCCACCGCTGGCAGAGCAGTGAGCTAGGCCAGAGCCAGAGCCTGCAGCCATGCCCCACACTCTGGCCGAGCTGCCGTTACCATTGGCTCCACCAGCTCCAAGGGCACTCTGGTTAGAAGTGCTTTGGACGAGTGCTCCGTTGGCGCCATTATTGCCATTAGTTTTCTTTGTATGTCCAGTGAAGTTGCCTTGGGCACTCCCTGTAGCCATGCTACTGTTCTCTGAGCCACAGTTGGAGGCAGAGTCAGTGTCTGTAGTACATTCTGAGGCAGATTCAGTCTCAGCTCCTGTGATGGAAGGCCACGCTTCCTTGTCAGTCCTGTCTATTATCACTTTATCCCAGCTGCAGTTGCCTTCACTCCTGAAAGTGGGCTGCTGTCCCCAGTGGGAATTTTCATAATGGTCTCCCAATCCACTGTGACTGAGATCTGAAAGGATCCAAAAAGGTGGAAAATGAGTGCACGGTTCAAGCACCACAACAACACAGTTAAGTACTGTTTTACACCGCTAGCGGTAATGCTGTGCTCTGCACTGGAGTGTGAAGTGTCCTAAAACCTGAAGCATGTTTTCCAACACAATACAGCAGTTTTCCTCAGTACAACAAACTACCAAGTTCATATTTTGATTTTTTTACTGTTGCTGTTGGTTTGTTTTGGTTTTTTTTTTTTTCCAATCTGACAAAACTCTCAATTAAAATGAAATAATTCCATTCTAGAATAGAGACACAACAACGTTTTACATGCAGCGGTGTACTAATTAAAACAATAACACACACCATAAACAGAGATAGGAAACGCACTGACCTCCGTGAGAAATCTACAAAGCAAATTGGTAAAAAATGCAGAAGATGAGCAGTGAAATTTATGATTATTTGACTCAGTTCTCAAAGAGTTCTTGAAGAGTAAAACATCCTCCTGCCATTCCACACATTGCAGCCACAACACCATCCACACGCTCCATTCACACTTCATTTACATCCTCAGCCCCTCCTGTAAATAAAGGAACAAACACTGACAGCCACCTTTGCCATACAGCGTCAATTATGCATTCGAACACTGCTACTGTAACTTCTAAATTACAGCAGTGAACACACAGGCATTTTGTAGTAACAGTTTGGTCAAGAAAATTAGCTCTTAAAGGATTTATAAGGGATTTAAATGTGCTTTTTAGCTGCACACATCATCCAAAGTGTGTCCAAAGCCCACCCTCACCCAATGAAACTAAAGCTATATAGCACAGAAGGCTGTCTTCAGGGCACATACCTCATATAATATATATACACACCACAGACCTACCCTCAAACAAAGATGCTAATCAAACAGTTTCTAAAGAAGCTCTTGATGCTCTAATTGCTTGCTAGGGTGCAAAATTCTACCGAAAGACACAACCATTTGCACTCTGAGGACTCCAGCTTAGTCAAGGTTTTGCTTTTACCAATCCCATCCCAACCGCTCTCTACAAAAGACCTTCGGTAGAGATTCCTCCTTTTAGTTTCTTTTAATGGGAACCCCATGGCAAGTAATTCAGTCCGACCGTGGGGACACACGGCGGAGGCCACCTGCACAACACTTCTTCCAACTGCTGATCTAAAGGAAGGAGAAAACTGCAGCTCGACGTTATGCATTTTGGATGCCAATTATTTTTACTTGTCATAAATCTGCACTAACACGACTTTGATTTTCACAACCAATTAGTCGACATCAGATTTGAATAAGAAGTGCGAGACTGCTCTGAGGGTAAGATGTATACAACAAACCTCCCAAATAAGCTGTTTAACGGCGGATGACTAATATACATTGATTTGAATCACAAATATTTTGGTGTGATTAGCTCCTCCAACTGCCTCCAATTAAAGGTACTCCAACACTGCGAAGGAATCATTCCAAGAATAGAAAAAGCTCTCTTGAACAAAGTCTCATTATTCACACATTTCACCTGTGGCTTTGCAAGCAAAGAGCTGTGATTATTAAGTTGCCTCATGCGGGTTATAGGGATACAGAACGAACAGACGAACCCAGGATAGGCTGCATCTCATCTCAAAATCAACTGAAGACACTTCAGTTATATAAAGGATGGGAACGCAGCCTTAGCTCACTGCCTGTCTGCTCACAATGCCAAGACAAGCCCGGTGGTTCAGAGAAATACCCAAATAATTGGCATTTACAGGACCGACTCACAAGAGAATACAAAGCAATTGGTTAGACCAACCCGGATCGTTGCCCCTACACATGCAATGGCCAGCAAGGAGGAAAGCATCACATTACGCCTGCATGATACCGACTGCTTACAGAGCTGAGGAAGAAGGCTGAAAATTTACCTGATCATCTACGAAGGTGTTAAACAGAGCCCAGAATTCCCGATAAGGCAGGGAAAGTGAAAGGAAGCCTGCAAAATGACCCAAACTGGGTTGACGGGGTCAGAAATATGAGCCGAGCAGCGTTCGGAGCAGAGCAGAAACAAACAAAGGAAAAAAGCTGCGGCAGCCAAGGCCAGCAGATAAGAAGTTGAGGTAACCAAGGAATCAGATAAGAGGAGTTGTGCGTGATTTTTTTTCAGCACGGTGGGTGGTGAGCTTCAGCAGTACATTTCTGACATGTCAGGAGGATTTAAAAGCAGCTTGAAATACAGCTTCAGTAAAAAGGTCTCACAAAAGCTGAACCTGAAGCTCCACCTGTGAGCACAGGAGCAGAGCAGTGCCGTGCAGGGCAGGCTGAGGGGAAGGGCACAGCACCCTGCATAGGGCTCACTGCGCACACAGATGGCACGGAGGGCAAGAAAACAACTTCCAAAGATTCCTCAGTAGGGAGCAAAATGCATGAGGCAGTGGGGTTTGGGAGAGCAGCCAGAGGAGCAGACAAACCAAAGCAGGAAGGGAAGAATTATAGGGAGCAAGAGCTGACCATACTGCAATGGTCAGGCAGTGCAGCTGGGCTGAGCACACCGCTGGGCAGCATTGCACAGCAGCATGCAGGCAGCTCAGAAACCTTCCACTTTCAGAGGCCTTGCAAATCAGTATTTGCTCCCTTCCAACAGCACGGCTGCCAAGATTCAGATTATGGCCTCAACAACAACAACCACCGACTAATCTGAAAGAGGTTCCTTTGGTAAGGATTGTGCTAATTCCAGTGCACGACACACGGCGCTCCCACTAACAGCAGTGTACCTGTGCTGCTCGTTCCCTGCTCTGCGCTCAGCAGGGATTCAGGCTGGCAGCTCTCACAAGGAACGTGCTCAAAAAACAAAGCGGTCAAATCGAAATCCAGCCCTCCCCCAGTGTGACATGTGCTGCAGCAGGGTTACCACATTAACAACAATGAAAGGAGAATGTACTCGGGGATGGCTCCTTGCAGATCCCACACAGAAGCTGCACCCAAAAGCTAGGAGCAGCAAGCCCTGCCTGCTTCCCTTTTAGCTTCTGGGGTCTGAACCTCTGCTTTCACTCCTGTTACAACACGAGGGCAGCCTGCAGGAACCTGACAACCTGCCTCACAAATGAGCTGCAGGAGCTGCTTGGAAGGCATGGCTTTCTTCCAGCCCCAGACAGGCAACATTTTCCAGAGACAGCAGCTTCACAGCGTCCCAACGGGTACTGCAGCCATTGCTTTAAACACCGAGTGCTGCTATAAGAACAGTAAGGAAGGGACAGACTAAAAACCCACAAAATAAACAGCAAGTTGCGAGAGCTGCTCCTTGGCTGCTGAACAAAGACAGCACCCTTCCATCCAGCACAGGGCAAAGCCCCAAAAGAGTGTTTTTATACAACGTCTCCAGAAGCAAACATCCAAAGGACCATTCTCCATTTTCTCTAACCTAAAAGCAGTCCGTTCCTGCAAAGCAAATTCGTTCCTGCAAAGCAAATAACTGCAGAGCAGCGAAGTTACACTCCACCAGCGAGGATTTCGCACCGACAGGAGGAATAATGAAAGGGAAACATTTTTATACGATGAAATCTTGGGGAAATGTTTTTGTTGTTTGTTCGGGGTTTCCTTTGAACACAAAAAATCCCCACCGACTCTCCAGGAAACCACGGCTCCACAAACAGTGCCACGGCTTTAGTTTATAAGCTGTTAAGGCTGGAACGGGAAAGCCAATAAAATGTCGGTTCTTAAAAAGCAGCTCCTCTTCGCTCCTGCAAAGCTCTGAAGTGTAGTGCCCAGCTTTGCTATCGGGAGCCCTCCCATCCTTCCTGGGAGCTGCCATTCTGAGCAGAGCAGCAGGAGATGAGAAGCACCCATCTCGTGTCAGCACTGCTGCTGCACCTCCAGGTCCAACTGCTGCGCCCACCGCCTGGAAATCTTCACTATGAGTCCATTGTGAAATACAGTCCTCTCGGTTAACGAAGCCTCCAGCCATCAGGAAAGAAAATCAACGCAACGCTGAGATTAACGGCGCTTTTTCTTCATTAAAAACCAAAACAACAAGAAACTATGGAAAAAAACAACCAAAACTCACAATAAATTCCAACTGCAGGCATGCTGGCTAGCAGGAAAGTGCATGGCTCTGACCAGTGCCACCAGTGAGCAGCAGGTGAGTGGGTTCGGTTCTGCAATGCAATGGGGCGGGAGGAGATCCCCGCTCTTAAGCACTGCAGCCAGCTGGATCACACAGAATCACACACAGAATCACAGCATGGCCTGGGTTGGAAGGGACCTCAAGGATCATGAATCTCCAACCCCTTTGCCAGGCAGGGCAACCAACCACCCCATTTACTA
>PPHD01023066.1:1464-12601 GCA_002909625.1 Bambusicola thoracicus | reverse complement strand
GCGGGGTAGGTCTCTTCTCACTGGTGACAGGTGACAAGACGAGGGGAAATGGCCTCAAGTTGCGCCAGGGTAAGTTTAGGTTGGATATCAGGAAACACTTCTTGACAGAAAGGGTTGTTAAGCTCTGGAATAGGCTCCCCAGGGAGGTGGTTGAGTCACCATCCCTGGAAGTGTTTAAGAGCCGTTTGGACGTGGTGCTCAGGGACATGATTTAGCAGAGGGTAATTAGAGTTACGGTACTATGGTTAGGCTACGGTTGGACTTGATGATCCTTGAGGTCCCTTCCAACCTGAGTTATTCTATGATTCTATGATTTGCAGGATCCTGAAATTTCTTACTCATGATCAGCCCCAACTATGATAATAACCTAATCCTTTCCTACTTTTTTCAGCCTTATTTTCTTCATAGGATAGATGGTAGTTACTTAATGAAAATATACTTGGAATTTATTTCTCCATGTTTGGTTGTTTAGTTTATGACCCTTTGGATATTCAATGTAAAATGCTGTAAAGAGAATTAGTATGCTCAGGGTCTTTTCATCGGCGAATCTAAATGTTTCACAGATACTAATGAGCAATTTTTAAATTATGTAAATACTGAATAGTTGATACAAACATGGTCATTTTTTGTCTTTCATGCGTTAAGCTCTCTTTTCCTCTTAAATATACTTAGTGCATGTGTAGAGTTGAGAAACTATGCTTCAGAATCCAAGTGCATGAAGTGCCCAGAATAGATGCCTTTTGGTGGACACCAGTATATTCTTCACATTTTATGAAATTTCATTAGCGGAAAAGACTTCTCAGAATAAAATAGTAAATAGGTAATTATGCTATTGCAGTTTATACTGAGGTTTCCACTGCAAAATGACAGATCAAGGGGAGCAGAAAATCTGAATATTCTCAAGCAAAGAATAAACACAAGTGCTAACTGGACCCAGAACAAATATGCATTGCACAAGAAAGATTCCCCAGTAGGCATTACATAAAAGGTCTTGGAATTTTTCTTTATTCCTTTATTCCCTCTCTCTCTCTCTTCTTCTTTTTTTTTTTTTTTTTTTTTTTCCTTCAATGTACTGTAGAAAACAAACAGGTTGTAAGATGCAAGCAAGCCAGCCCATAACTCAAAAGCTGATATGGCCCTGATGAGATTGATTTACATCTCTGTATGTTGGTGAACCGTTAGGTACTATATCTTCAATGGCAGATAATTGCCTTTGAAATAACTTTCAGTAGCTCAACACAATGAAAAAACATATATATATGAGTACACATATATACACATATTCATCTGAGTATATATATGTGTATGCTCATATGTATATATATATGTTTTCCATTGTGTTGAACTATAGAAAGTATATACACATGAAAAGATTTTTCCAGATAAAGGAGCTGGAAACAAGATCAAACAATGATCTTTCATCGAAAGGGTTCTTTTGTTATTTTATTTTTCCTGGTTTTTTTTTTTCTTTGACTTTCAAATGGATTGGAAAAAAAACAAAATTATTTAATCTAGCACAGCACTCCTTTGAAAATAAGAAGATCTGGCATCACCTAGGCATGACAAAACTAAGACCAAAAGTTTGTTTCAATTTTCCATTAGGAAATCTTATTCTCTCACTGTGCTTAAATTCCAAATTTAGGCAAGATGAAGGAGTGAAGATGAGAAACCATTAAGATAACAGTGGAGTATTCCAGGTAGAATCAAAACTGCACTTTGGCGCTTTTATCAGCCAATAAGTAACCCATCTATCTCTTTTGGCAATGCAAATTAGCAAGTACCAAACTTCAGTCTGAAACAGACAGGCAAGATACGCCTAGGCTCCTGGGAAACCCTGGTTGTGCACCTAATTCCCAGTGTCGCATTTTCAGATATGACAAGGTCTGTTCCTGTCATTGCCTCCTTATTTCAGCACTTCTGAAGTTAAGCACCTCTCTGTCCAGCATCAGTCAATGACTTCCACTTCATCTTCATGTTATGTTAGGGGACTGGAAATAATATCTGCGCTAAAGCATACAGCTACTTTCCTTTTGCAACTACTAGTTAGTCCTCGTATCTGTTCTCCTGTATGAAACTTCTTGATTTAATTAATTAACTAACATTCTGCTTCCTAGGTTGTAGCTGCAACCTTTGGGTAAAAAAAAATGAAATACTTGAGCATGGTATTTCAGTTCTTATAACAGTTTTTAGAATATCACGGCGAATAGTACGGACTTACATGTATGCAGGTACACTTAATGATGCATACAAATGAGTTAACTGGCAGTACCTTCCCTTAGTGTTTGGAGTCAAACCCATCCCCATGTGTTAGTTTACATTTTAATCCTTCATGCAGGTTTGCATCTGTCTTCACTGGGATTCTTCCGCTATTGTTTTCCATTTTTCTTAGCTGTGTTAAATCTTTCTGATAATCTTCATTTTTTTTTTCACATTAGTTTTTCCTAATTAGACTCAATTAGCCTGGATAATCTTGCATTCACTCTAACTCCTACACCTCCCTATTCACCTGCTCTTCCAGGGCAGCAGTAAACATTCAGCACCATGATTCCTCCCAGAGCTACAGGCATCTGCATTTTAACCTACTCCTCGTGCTTCCTCCTGACCTGTCATTGATCTTTTTGTATCACCCCGCATCTGCGGCATCCTTCCTGCCACCTCCTGAGCAACACGCTCATTAAACTATGTGGGCTACTGAGCATGCAGCGTGCTTTGCTGTGCATAACCCCAGAGACCACTGCATTCAGATCTGGCAGCGGCAGATCTCCAAGGCCAATGTTTCTAAATTTAAGAAAGAAGACAAGGAGTGCAAGAAGAGAGGTTACAGAGCCCACTGCAAAAGTGAATAAACACACACAAAACCAGCTCCTAAGCAACATGTATAAAGATTTAGTGGTTTTCCTTAAGACAAACATCTTCCAAGACTGTCAGGAGCTCATTAAAACCAGGGGAAGGAAGCAATAAGAGGTGAAAGAGGTGAGCACAGCAAGGGGTAAAAGCCTGGAGAAATGAGCTCACAGGTGGGTGAAGTATAGACTATTAATAGGCCTCTGAGAGAGGGAGGTGAGACCTCTGAAATAGATTCTTGTAGAAAAAAAAAGGTGAGGCAAGGTTGGTATAAATACATATATAACATTGCCCTTAAAAGAATGTTTTGTCAGCAGTAGATTTTAATCTCTGCTTCAGGTGCTTAGTGCTTCTGTAGAAATATTTTTGTCACTAGAAGGTTTGTTTTAAAATTCTAGATGTTCTCCATACAAAATGCTTGCACTTACAATGAAGGAGAGAATTTAAGTTGCTGGCAATTAGCTTAATTGAAGTGAAAAGCGGAGAAGATCCTAGGAAGGAATTTCCCTGGTGAGCCTGGTGGAACACATTGGGGTTTAAAAGACAGGATTAGAAACAAGTATTCAAAACATCTAGGAAATGTGAGTGTCAGGGGAGTCTTGGTAGCCCTGGGGGCAGAGTTCTGCACAGGCTACAGCTTGTGTTTTACAATGCTGTGGAGCTCTGGAATCTGTTCAAAGCAGTAGCAGGGTAAATTAGAGTTACTAAAAGTAAAGCAGAGGTCTTTATTAGAAGGAAAGAAACTGAGCCTGTTCTGAGAAGGCTGAAAGAGGATTCATACCTGTACTGGGAAGAATGGTACAGAATTATGCCAGGTCTCTAAGTTTGGCAGACCTAAATATCATGATATTTTTACTTTTCCACTTATGTTCTGTCTTAAAAGGAATGATGTTATAAAAAGCAGACTAAAGAACTGAATAGGAAAAGAAATTTTAAACAGGATTTCAGCTCAGATGATCAATAAGAAAATTAAACCAAGAAATACTTTGAGGTAAAAATGAGTCAAATAGGTTTGGGAAGCAGAAGTTTCTTGTCTGCCTTCACACAGTTACTGAACTGCAAGAGCTAAGGGCTTCACCACTGCAAGTATACAGTCAGATAGTGCAAAATTGACTTAAAAATTAAAACTATAAGCAAAAGCTACATCGCAGGCTCTGTGAAGGAGCATCATCCTCAGGTTGCTTATACATCACAAGAACTGCACTGGTATGATAAAAATGACAAAAATCAAGCCAGAAATTATGAGGAACAGAGACTAACTTGTCATGAGGATGCACAAAATGTTTTTCTTTTACTCGGCATATTCATTATTTTCTCCGTTCTTTGGAATTCAGTGTAAGGGTTTTGCTGAATTAAAGTTCAGCTTTTCAACACTTCAATTGTAGGGATTTTTGTTATTAATAGAGCGTATGCTCTTACCTGTGTTTTCTTAGGTTGTTTCAATTTTAGACAGACTTAAAGGAGAAGTAATCTTTCTGGCTTCTGGTAAAGAAAAAAGCAATTCTGAATTGTTGGCTTTATTTTCCTCTAAAAGCAGTTGAAAATGCTGTTCCAGTCAGCCTCATCAAGAACTTGGACAGCAAAAAGTAGATTTGCTGCAGCTAACCTTTGGCAGCAGATGAAGTGAATGTTGAGGGCCAACACTTAAAAGGTGAGCTGAGCTGTCATTTGAAAATGCTGCAATTTGTTCTCACCTTCACTGGTTCATCTACCAAGAGGTAAAACCTGAGTGAAATGTAGGAGTCAAGGCTCTGCTTTGGCTACTGTGGCTTTGCAGATTGATTTGGCATTTACAGCCACTATTACTGTGGTTTTACAATCCAAAATAAAATCACTTTGAAGACGGAGGTTCAGAAATAAATGTTTCAACTAATTAAGAATAGCACTGTCAGTCTGAGATGGCTGATCTGTGCAAGATAGACAATTGGAAAAAGACTATACAAGAGTATGAGTGTATTGAGTAGCTGAGTTTAAAGTATGAATGAGAACACTTTCAGGCAGCAGACAGAAGACAAGTTAGTTTATCAAGAAGTTTAGGCAAGGAGAACCAAATTCATCCCTTCCATAAGAGGCATGGTGGGTCAAGCTATTCCTGTATGTCCCACTACTGACATAGAGGTTGTTTTGGCCTGTGACTGGAGTTAAGCAGTATCGTCAAGCATGAACTTAACAAAGAAACACTACTTGGTAGAAGATGACTGTGACAGGGACTATAACGTCTCCTACCAGTAGTGTATGTTCATTGATTTGCTGAAGTTGATGAGATTTCTCTTTCTGCTCCCCAAAGGTGCAGCTTGTGCCTCAACAGGATATCAGATACAAGCCACAGAAGCAGTTGTGGAACAGAATAAGATCAATGTTTCAAATAGTGTCTAATTTATATTCTAACTTTGAATAGATTTAAGAATATGCTCACAGAAGTTGAAAATGTCAGATGTTGCTATTACTTTCATAGCAGTCAAAATAATGTATGCTTGAAAAAAAGGATAATTTCTCCAGAGTAGAGAAGGAATGATGAAAAAAAAAAAACCAGCACTCATGACCACCTGCAGCTCCCAAGTATGATGTCATTCAATCTGATTAATACAAGCATCATAGGTTACTGCGCGAGGATTCTGCAACAAGACAACCTGCCTTCTTTTCTTCTGTCAGATTAACTATTCCATTTTGTTTATTTTATCATGATACTGAGGCTAATAGACAGATGGTCAAATGGCAGCACTAACAAGCTACTGCTCTGAAAATTGGTGAGAATTAATTACGGAAGTTCTTTCATTGAATATGTAGATGCAAGCTCTGCTGTTTGATATATCTAGTGCAAGTGTTGTATATATCCATATGAATGGCTTATGTTTTGGAGTGATCTTCTCTAAACACAAACCTACAGGTGAACTCTTTATGAGAACTTTTAGTTTTCTAATGAGACACTGTATAAAAATCTGAGAACCACCTCTCTAAAAAAATCCAGGTTTACAAGATGCTTGTTTTTATCTCTTAAAAGGTCTATATACGCCGTTCAGACTTTTCTAGACTCTTATGTCTAGTAGCTAGTTTAGTCATTTTTTGTATTTTATGGTAAACTGCAATTCTATTTCTCATTTTCTGTCTTGCAGGGCCTGAAGGCATTATTATTGTTAGAAGGGAAGCAATACTAACAGAATATAATTTGAGTGAATATGATTTCCATCTGTATCTATTCTGATAACCTTCCTGTGTGACACAGCATGCATTTGCCTCCCACCTCCCTTTAGATATTTATAAAAATTAATAAGATCCCCCTTCAGTCTTCTTTTCCTCAGGCTGAACAGACCCATGTTTCTCAGCCTTTCCTCATAAGGGAGATGCTCCTGACCCTGTATCACCTTTGTGGCCGTCCATTGTACTCCTAGGAGATCCCTGTCTTTTTTGAACTGGACAGCCCAGGTCTGGACACAGTATTATAATGTGACCTCACCAGGTCAGAGTAGATGGGGACGATCCCATCCCCATCAACCTGCTGGTCATGCTCTTTTTAATGCACCTCAGGATATCATTGGCCTTCTTTATGCACCTGTTGTGTACCAGAACACCCAGGTCCTCCTCCACAGAGCTCATTTCCAGCAGGTCATCCCCTAACCTGTACTGATGCATGCGGTTATTCCTCCCAAGATGCAAGACTCTACACTTCCTCTTGTTAAACCTCAACAGTTTCCTCCCTGCCCAACTCTCCATTCTGTCCAGGTCTTGTTGAATGTTAGTACAGACTTCTGGTGTGTCAGCCACTCTTTCCAGCTTTGTATCATCAGCGAACTTGCTGAGGGTGGACACTATCCCTTCATCTAGGCCATTGATGAAGATGTTGAATAAGACTGGACCCAGCACTGACTCCTGGGGGACACTGTTAGTTACAGGACTCGTGCATGTGTGCAGCTTGGGTTTTTTTTCATGTCAGGACTCTGTATTTGGTGAATGTAATGGTGTTCTACAGTTGTCTGGGTTGGTATGGAATACACTGTACGGTCTCACCTATGATGAAGAATTTACTATATATATTTTTACTGTTGCAAAATATCTGAAATTTAGAATATATTATCTAGTTATACTTCAGTGAAACTAACTGCATCATCTCTTAGATGAGTATATTTTCCCTGTGGTAGTTTCCAGAGACCTGATTCTGACTAAAATGCTGTTGTACCACACTGTGTTATGTAGGGTGACATTTCCTACTGAGAGGATGTGACATTTAAAGATCCCAGTCCTGCAGAAATTTACATTTGTACATGTCTTTTAAACCATTAAAGTGAAGCTACTCACCACCATAAAGTTAAAAGTGGAGAAATCCCTAAGGATCAGAGTGTACTTCAGTAATTACTGAATAACATTTCAAAAGCCACAATATACAGTAACCTAGAGAAAAAGGCAACCAAGAGTAGTAAGGTAATTCTAGCATATGTGACAAATCTGAAAATTTTAGAAAGCCACTCTTCCAGTGACTGTTATTACTGAGTGAAGACCTGAGTGCTGGGATGGTAATGTTCCAGCTGTAGCATGGCTGTGCTTGAGTATCTGTGATTGTTGCAAGAAATTCTAATGAGGCAAGTCTGAAATTACCACAATTATCTGATGCTTTGGAATGATATGGGTTTTCACAAGAAAGCATCAACAGAATCTACAGCATCAGAATCCTGTAATAGATTGTACATATTTTGAAAAAACCTCCCAGAGAAAACAAACAAATACAAAAATAACAAAATAAAACAAAACCCCAAACTATTTCAGTGCATGCTCTTTATTGTATATAGAATCACAGAATGGTTTGTGTTGGAAGAGACCATTATGATTGTCTAGTTCCAACCCAACTGTTATAGGCAGGGACACCTCCCTCTACACCAAGTTGCTCAAAGCCTCATCCAGGCTGGCCTTGAATGCCTCCAGTCTGGGAACCTCCACAGTCTCTCTGGACAACCTGTTCCAGTGTCTCATCACTCTCACAGTAAAGAAGTTCTTCCTGATATCTAGTCTAAATCTAACCTCTTCCAGTTTATTTCCCCTTGTCATGTCGCTACATGCCCTTAAATGTCCCTCTCCAGGTTTCCTGTATGGAATCATAGAATCACCAAGGTTGGAAAAACCTCTATGATCATCCAGTCCAACCATCCATCTATCACCAGTATTTCCCACTAAACCACGTCTCTCAGTACATCATCTAAGTGTTTCTTAAACATCTCCAGGGATGATGACTCCCTCACCTCCCTGGGCAGCCCATTTCAGTTCCTGACCATTCTCTTGGAGAAGAAGCACTTCCTAACATCACCTGAATCTCCCTTGGCACAGTTTGAGACCATTCCCTCTACTTCCAGCCAGTTACATGGGAGAAGAAGCCAACTCTCACCTTGTCAAAACCTCCCTTCAGGTAGCTGTAGAGAGTGATAAGGTCACCCCTGAGCCTCCTCTTCTCCAGACTGAACAATACTGGCTCCTTTAGCTGTTCTTCACAAGGCTTGTGTTCCAGACCCCTCACCAGTTTCACTGCCCTTATCTGAACACACTCTAAGGTCTCAATGTCAAAGGGACCCAAATCTGAACACAGTATTCAAGGTGCGGCGTCACCAGGACTGAGTACAGAGGGATGACCACCTCCCTGCTCCTGCTGGCAACACTATTTCTGATACAAGCCAGGATGCTATTGGCCTTCTTGGGCACACTGCTTGCTTATGTTCATCTGAGTGTCAGCTAATACTTCCAGGTTTGTTTCCTCTACACAGTCTTATAGCCACTCTGCTCCAAGCCTGTAGCGTTGCCTGGGGTTGTTGTGGCCAAAGTGCAGGACCTGGCACATTGACTTGTTGAACTTCACCTCACTGGCCTTATCCCAGCAATCCAGTCTGTCCAGATCCTCCTCTAGAGCCTTCTTACCCCCAGGCAGATTAATACTTTCTCCCAACTTGGTGTCATCTACAGACTTACTGAGGGTGCACTCAGTGCCTTCATCCAGGTCATCAGTAAAGATATTGAATAGGACAGCGCCAGTATTGACCCCTGGGGAACATCACTCATGACTGTTTGCCAGCTTGATGTGACTCCTTGTACCACCACTCTCTGGGCTCAGCCATCCAGCCAGTTCCTTACCTGGCAAAGAATCTATCTGTTTAAGCCACAGGCTGACAGTCTCTACAGGAGAATACTATGGGAGACAGTGCTGATGGCTTTGCTGAAATCTAGGTAGACTATGTCAACATCCTTTCCCTCATCCACCGTGTGGGTCACTTGATCAGAGATCCGGTTGGTCAAGCAGGATCTACCTTTCATGAACCCATGCTAGCTGGGCCTGATCCTCTGGCCATCCTGCACATGCTGTGTGATCTCGCTCAAGATGATCTGCTCCATAACTTTTCCTGGCACTGAGGCCAGGCTGACAGGCCAGTAGTTCCCTGGATCCTCTTTATGACTCTTCTTATAGATGGGAGTACCACTGGCTAGTCTCCAATCCTCTGAGACCTCTCCGGTTGACCTGGAACACTGATAGATGATGGAAAGAGGCTTGGCTATTACCTCTGCCCCTCTGCACCCTCAGGTGGATCCCATCCAGTCCCATGGACATGTGGCAGTCCAGGTGGAGTAGTAGGTCTCTTAACAGTTTCCTGCTGAATCATGGGTTTATTCTGCTCCCCATCCAAGACTTATGAGTCAGGGGGTAGAGCATCCCGGGGATAACTGGTCTGACATTTAAAGACAGATGTAAAGAAGGCACTGAGAACCTCAGCCTTTTTCTTATCCTCAGTGGTCACATTCCCCCACTGCATCCAGTAAAGGATGGAGATTCTCCTTAGCTCTCCTCTTGCTGTTAATATATTTGTAAAAAAAAATTTTGTTCTTTCTACCTCAATGACCAAGTTAAGTTCAGATTGGGCTTTTGCCTTTCTAATTTTCTCTCTGCATATCCTAACAACTTCTTCGTGTTCCTCAAGTTGGCTGTCCCTTCTTCCACACAAGAAAGACACTCTTTTTCTCTTGGAGCCTCAGGAAAAGCTACCTGTTTATGTGCGCTGGTCTTCTTCCCCAACAGTACATCTTGAAACACAGAGGGATAGCCTGCTCCTGCACATTTAAGACTTCCTTCTTGAGGAGCAACCAGCCTTCCTGGACCCTTTTACCTTTCAGGACTGAATCCCAATGTACCCTCCCTACCAGCATCTTGAACAGTTCAAAGTCTGCCCTCCAGAAGTCCAAGGTAGCAGTTTTGCTGCCCCCTCTTCCCAACTTCACCAAGAATTGAACACTCTACCATTTCGTGGTCACTCTGTCCAGGACAGCTCCTGACCTACACATCTCCCACCAGTCCTTCTCTGTGAACAGCAGGTCTAGCAGGGCACGTCCCCTTGTAGGCTTTCTTACCAGCTGTGTCAGGAAGTTATCTTCCATACACTCTAGAAACCTCTTAGACTGTTTCTTCTGTGCCACACTGTATTTCCAACATATATCAGGGAAGCTGAAGTCCCCCATAAGAACAGGCTAGTGATCATGCGCCTTCTGCCAGGTGTTCATAGAAGGCTTCATCTATCTCTTCATCCTGGTTAGGCGGTCTATAACAGACCCCTCCAGGATGCCCGCCTTGTTGGCCCTCCACCTGATCATTACCCATAGGGACTCAACCATTTCCAGCCCCAAGCTCAACAACATCAAAGCACTCTCCAACATAGAGATCTGCGCCACCACCCCTCCTTCCTTGCCTGTCCCTTCTGAAGAGCTCATAGCCATCCATTGCAGTACGCTGGTTGTGGGAGTGATCCCAACATGTTTCAGTAATGACAACTAAATCATAGTCTGCCTGCCCCACAACAGCCTCCAGATCCTCCTGTTTGTTGCCCATGCTGTGTACATTGGTGTAGATACACTTCAGCTGAGCCTCTTGCCTCAACCCCAATCCCATCATCTTTCCCCTAGGCTCATCTCTGGATGGCCTGGTTTTATTCCTTTTCCCCTTCATATCTAGTTTAAAGCTCTCTCTCTATGAGTCCTGCCAGCTAGGATCCATTTTCCCCTTTGAGACAGGTGAGACCCAGATGCAGCAATCAGGCCAGGTGCTGAATAAACTGCTTTATGGTAAAACAAACAAACCTACACACACACACACACACCTTCTGTCAGTGACTTCATTGCTGCTGAACTAAACTATCAATAAAGGACAATAATCAGGGGGGTGAATCAGATGAAGTTTCTTAGAAACATCCCTGACTCAGAACCCAGAGAGACAGCATGCTTCCCTGTGGGCAGGGTCCAGCCATCACATAGAGCCCTCTATTCCTCTCAGCAG
>PPHD01023065.1:0-12601 GCA_002909625.1 Bambusicola thoracicus | reverse complement strand
TTTTTTTTTTTTTTTTTTTCATTTATATGGCTGAGAAGCCTTCTGTTATTTGTTGCAACTTTCTTTGCAATGACAAACTGAATTAGATATCTGGCAAGAGTTCTGGATTTTATTCTTGAATTTAATGCTCTCCAAGATGTAGCTTTCATAACTTTTCCACTCCTTACAGAGTCTTATTATTCCTACCTCCTTCTTATGTGATTATTCATTCAGTTACAAATGGAGCCTTCCCAGTTTTTTGAAACATGTGTAAAATTCCCCCATACTTAAAAATTCCTGACTGTTTATACAAATTTGATTGAAAGAAACTTCAGTCAGCTTTACATATAAGTTCCGAATTTCTGCAGGTCTTTGACTTCACTATTCTGGTCTCATATTTGTTGGTTTTTTTTTTTTTTGTTTTTTTTTTTTTTTTTTTTTTCCCTATTGGATAGAAAACTTGATCATTTTTTTGTTTTTTCCTCAATTTAATTTAACTGAAATTATCTTATTTAATTAAAGTCATTTTCTGTGGCCAGGACTTCTATAATATCCTTGATTTACTGAAATGGATTTAAAAATAGGTTTATTCCCTATGCAGTATTGACACAAATGAGATGCTGAACTTAGCTACATACTGGAGGAATAAGTACTACTACACACAGGAATAAATGAACTATATTATTTACCCAAGTTTTTGAGTTGGTTGAATTATTGAGAAATTATTCACTTCTTATTCATTTTATAGTTTGGAATTTTTCCCCAAATAACACAGTTCCCAATAGTATTTATCTCTGTAACAATTTCAAGACATTTTGCTATCCAAGCTGATCCCAGGAATGTATAGCAAATTCTTAACAGCACCTCTAGAAAACTGTTGACAGAAAACCTTCAAAGAAATTTTGGACTAAACTGAGTATCTGTGAATCTTCTTACTATTATGCTGCTTTATTGGCATAGAATGCCACTTCACTGCTTTTATCTTTATTTCTGTCCTACTCAAAGAAATTACACTTTTCAGTGCCCTTCAGTAGGTTAATGATGATATATCACAATGTTTTTTAAGTGCTTGTAATTATTATTTAATTATCTGGACATCACTGTCTTATTTCCCAGAGTTTTTGCTTTATTAGGGGAATATTTCCACTCATTTTAGACTTTATCCTGTTTATTGAATCTTCAAACTGACTGTTGACCATCAGACTGCAGTTCCGCCAAATATCAGTTTATCTTTTTTTTTTTTTGTCAGTACTCTAATGATCTAGCACACTCTTGCTCATCATGAGGATTTTTGTTGTTACTTGTCCAATGGTATAATATCTGCTGCTCATCTCCAAGAGTGTTCCTTCTCTCTTCCAATCACACTAGTGGCAGGAGAGTAGAGATAAACTTCTATTTAGGAATTCAGTGCAGCTTAGACTGCTGAGAGAAATGGGCTTACTCCAAGAGAGAAGAGTGTTTGGAGGAGAAAGAAAGTACTGGAACAGCCCCGGGAGATGGAGTGGAATGGACAAAATGGCCAATGATGCTAAGTGTGTGTGAGGAGTGTGCCACTAAAAGAGAAATAGGTTGACTGAAAGGTAAGAAAAAGAGGACTGAGATAAAATGTTAGGGAGAATTGGACAGAAATTATGAAAAGGAGAGAAGACAAGTAGTTTGTGGTTGGTGTAAAGAGACAGCTGGGTGGAAAAGAAGAAATGGAGCAATGGGACTTATATATAAATCTTGGATTCCTGAACTTCTACATTCCTATTCTCTGAGCAAATATCTTCCGAACTTACTGAAAAGTGCTCTACACTGGCTGGCCCACACACAAAACACAGTCTGACATCTGATTGGCTACACAAGGTCCAGTTTAATTCTCTTGATAGAATTTATCTTCTTGTTATTATCGTGTTGGGAAGTTAAGAATTTGAGAAGTTTTACACTATAACTCATGACCTTAACAAAAATATTGTGACAAACATTTTTCAAGGAGAGATCTACCATCTCTAGATGCAACCCATGCATGTTGTTAAAGCTTTAAATCATTCAATTGTTTACCATGTTTCTTAGGACTGGATGATTGCCACTATTCCATCTAGTTTCTGTGCAGACTTAAAATTAGAGGCTTTTCTCTCATTTTCATCTTGTCTCTCAAACATACACACATAAAAACGTATATACATTACTTTCTGCTGCTGGGTGCTATTCTAATGCAATTCTTTGATAAATAAAGAAAACATTTTTGCTTCAGAAGAAAAAATGAATTCATCACTTTACAATGGTCGCTATAATATTGACCATAACTAGTCTGCATCTCTTTAATGGCAACACAGTATGCACTTCCACTGAGTTTTAGTAGAAATTGATGTACACTGAGGGCAGTGTATCCTTTTTCTTGCATAACTTACTTTCAAAATTACTGATTTTGACTGAACAATGGTGATGACAACTCCTATGACTAGTTGCAACAAATCTATTCATGACATTAAATAAAGGTCTGTCATCTCTACAGGTCTACTTAACACTGCCAATTGAGAATGCCAGAAAATCCATCACATTAAATACATTGACACTGTCAGACACGCAAGGTAAAAGAATCAGAACAGACTTTATGCAGAGGTAATTGAAAGTCATTTTGTCTCAGAATCATTCCCTTCTGTATCATAGGCCTGAGATAAGAGTATGTGTAACATTAAAGTTCCAGCTTTTCAAAGTTTCCCTTGTGTTTTATTTATTTATTTATTTTTATTTAAAATTCATGTGACCTGATAATAACTGTCTAAAAACAAGTTGAGAAGTCTAAGCTAGTTATCTTGGCTCCTAATTCTGGAAGAGAGAGCTGTAAACATTTCTAGAAAGTACTAATTCCTGCAAAGACATATGTCAAATATGACAGGGTTGAAACTTTCTGGAGGTGTTGGCTTCTGCCTGCTAAGTGTAGAGGGAGGTCAAATGATCAGGACTAGATCACATTCCTCTTTTAGAGAGAAAAATAATTCAACAGTTTCTCCCTATGTGTTGTCACACATTCATTCAAAATTGAAAGTTTTGTATCATAAGTTGCACTTCAATACTGTAATCCTCAGTGACCTATCACAGCTTACAAATCAAAATCATGTGTATGCTAGTATTATAAACACCTTGCATTTCAGATAAAGCATAACTGCACCAGAATCAGAGAGTTAAAAAGAATAAAACATTTTGCTAGTGATAAATCCAGATCTCCTGCTTTCATGAGGAAACACTTATGTGATAGCCATTGTGTTCTTCATAAAGCACAGCACATGTGTCTATTTCTTTCATTATGATTCATCACAAACTTACAGTACTGAGCAACTTATCCAAACAGTGATGACTGGGGCAGAGTGCAGCTACAGGAACTGTGTTTTATTACAGAAAGTTTGGGAAAAAAAAACATTTTGTAGAGGTGATTATAGCTTCTATGTTTTTAGCAGTTTACTGTTGCATTTCTTCCAAACAAACAAGATTTTTCTAATATATTTTTTTATTCTTTCATGTCCTTCTCTGTTTTTATGCCTTGAGTCTTCATCTGCTGCTTTCTAATTGCTAGGGAAGGCAGACAAGATGCCCCATTGGGAACAGATGGCTTTCTGGAAATCTACCAGCAAGGGCTACTCCTGGAATAGATTTCATCTGCAGGCCCCACACAGAGGTAATATATGATACCTACAAATAGATAGTGCTCCAAAGGCTTAGGCAGGAAAAAAATATATCCTGCTGAAGTTCTTAAGCCTTTTATGACCACAACTTGCCAACAGAAAGGCATACAAATGAATCCTATATTTAGCATTCAATTTTTGAAGTTAATTTTCTATAGTTCTGTATTAGTCCCTGTTCAACAACTATGCTTAAAGTACATTATTTCTAAAGAGCTACACTTTATTTTCCAAAGGTGAATTTAATACAAAATTTGAAATCAGTTATAATTTTATCCTACTTTGCAAGAGGTGCGTGAGATGTAAATCACTATATGAAAATAGTATTAAAATCTTCTCAAGAGTAAAAATAAATAACATAGGAGCAAATACATTGCTTCATAGTAAGTGTGAACAAATTGTGATTATTAATGTTGTTTTCTGCTTCTGTGTTCCACACTTTACTTTCTTTCATCATACAGAAGAGATGCTATTTGTAAGATTTTACAAAATACGTATTAGTTTTGCTTTAGTTTTCCTCAATCTAAAATAAAATTGATGATAACCATATTGTATACAACTGTGTGTCTGGAAAATATTAATGTGAGGTTATAGATGGGGCTGTAAAATGGAGAGATCAGAGATATACTGTTTATAGTAAAAAAAAATACAAACTACAAATAGTAATGTGACAGTGGAACTCTATATCCTCAGGATTCTAACTTCAGACTTGAAATAATGTGCATTTTTCTTACTGTTTCTGCTCACAAAGCAAAATGAGTATTAGAGATCTTTATTTTTGCTTATTTATGAATCAAAGAAGTGATATCTTGTAGTTTCATTTGTGAATAGACTTAGTGAAAAGAAATCCTAAAAACTCAAATACCAGAATGCAAACTCCAGAAAGAAAATATCAACATTTACTAATTTTATCACAGGTTTTAAGCATTCAGACATTTTGTTGTTTTGAGGAGGAACAATGGCTTAACTGCTTTTCTGTCGAAGTGGGTTCACAACAGGGTTAACAATGTTATGAGAACTTTTAGAAACTTGAAGATGTTCCAAAGGTTATTTATTAGAAAGAGAAACTGTATAAAGCAGTTGGAAGTAGAATCACAAATTAGATACATTAGCCATACAAGGAAGAAGAAAAGAAAAAAAAAGAAAAAGACAGGAATATCCATCCTTAAAATAGAGGAAGAAAAAGTGGGGGCTTACTTTCTTTAAGAGAATTCAGGAGAAATGGTAAATATGGAAGAGTTCAAAGTGTTTATTTTATATAAACTAGAATATAGCTACTTAAGCTATAGAGGGAAGTTATTATAGAAGTTGCATGTCCTCTCATGTGAATCAAAAGATACGTATCAATTTTTGAGGCAATCTTTAGCCATTTTTACCTACTCACTACTTGATTAAAGCTGATTTCATTTCTTATATAAGAAGTTCTGAATTGAGAGAGAAGCTGCCAAGCACTGCAAACAAACCACACGTGCAAAGCCATTAAGTTACTCATGTAATGGACGCAGAAATTTGGATGCAAACAAGGAGCACTTGACACAGCTGACACCAGTTCCTTTAGCTTGTTGAAGTTGCTAGGAGCTCAAAGGAGCTGATAGCATGGCCAAGACAAGGCAAGGTTTCCGTCTTCGTCCTCATCTGCACAACGATCTCTTAAGTTGTAATAGTTCTCCTGAGCAAATTGAGAAAATGAGATTGAGGTTTTTTCTGAGTGTTGAGATGCAAAATCCAGAGAAGCACTGGATTCACAGTGACTGAATTAATAAAGAACATTGCAGACTAACCAAGTCCCACTTACTGAATATGAGATTTGTTTTCTTAGCTCCAGATAATTGTTTTTTCCATCTTGCAGAAGCTGTACAGTGCACTAATACTGCCTCTCTTATGGCCCAGGATCCAATGAGATTGCTGCAGCTGGTCAGACAAGCTGCTGGAGCAGGAGGAAAGCAGCAGCAAAGCAGCCAGAAAAATGTGACAGCCAAAGAGCTTATTTCCCATTAGCAGCCTTACATCAAGTACCTTTCCCTATCACATCACCAGCATATCTAATCCTGGAGCACACCCTGTGGAAAATCTGTGTATGTCTATCCCATAAAACAATTCATCATTTTGGTGAGACCTGATGCACGAATCTTGCACACCAGAAATTCAGAAATGTGAAAGCATTTATAATATTTCATCTCCATTAAAACTACTAACATATACAGAAAATCACATCAACAAGGATTCATATAACTGAAAGTAGCTGTCTGGAGTACACCTTTATTCTTAAACATATGACTGGGAGAGATGACACGAATTGTACCCTAAGCATAAAATGAGAGATATTCATTAATTTTGATCTGATTTTGAACTGTGCCATGATTGATCATTACTATTCACATTCTTGTATCCAGAAGGAATTAGCTGGATGGGCGCAGCCAGGGTTGCGGTCAAGAGCTGTATAGTCAGATGGAGGCCTGGTGATCTATAGTATTCCCCAGGGGTCCCTCCTGGGACAGTGATCTTTATCAGTGACCTAGGATAGTGTGATAGAGTGCACTCTTGGCATGACTGAAGATGACACCAAGATGAGTCCTGGAGTTGATACAACAGAAAGAAGGAATGCCATCCAAAAGGATTTGGACAAGATTGAAAAGTGGGCCCACATGATCTAAATGAAGCTTAACAATGTCAAGTGCTAAGTGTTGTACCTAAGTCAGGACAATCCCAAACATGCAAACAGGCTGGATGGTGAGTGGACTGAGAGCATCTCTGTAAAGAAGGACTTGGAGGTGCTGGTGGATAAAAAGATGGACATGAGCCAGTAGTGTGTGCTTGCAGCCTGAAATGCCAAGAGTATCCTGGGTTACGTCAACAGATGGGTAACCAGCATGGAGAGAAAGGTGATTGTCCCCCTCTGCTCTGCCTTTGTGGGATACTGGAGTACTGCATACAGGCCTGGGGCCCACAGCACAAGAAAGATGTGGAGCTGTTGGAGTGGATACAGAGGAGGATTTCAAAGATGCCCAGAGGGCTGGAGCACCTCTTTTATGAAGTAAGGCCAATTAAATTGGGGTTGTTCAGCTTGGAGAAGAGAAGGTTCCAGGCAGACACCATTGTATCCATTCAGTACTTAAAGGGGGTTATAAGAGATGGAGGACAACTTTTCATGCAGGTAGATAATGATAATGTTAGGAGGAAATGTTTTACTCAAACGGTGGTGAGGCACTGGAAACAGGTTGCCCAAAGAAGTTGTGGATGTCTCATTCTTGGAAGCATTCAAGGCCAGGTTTGGATGGGGCCCTAGGCAGCCTGGTCTACTGATTACCAACCCTGCCCATAGGAGGAGAGTTGGAAATATATGATCTTATGGTTTCTTCCAACTCAAGCCACTCTATTATTCTGTGATTATTCTGCAAACATTCCAAGGGGAAAAATGACTTTTCCACTGTTGCCAGTGTGTGAAAACAATTCACTAAGTACACTTCCTTTTCCATTTCCAAGCACGTCTGAGGAATGTGCAGATTGAGCTAATAATTTGAATATGAGTATGAGACCTGAAATAATGTTGTGTATGTTTCACTGGGGGAAAAAAAAAAAAAAGGACTGACTCTAGACTGGAACAGAAAGAACTATACAGTAGGAAACAACAATAATTTCCTGTGGATTGTCATATTAATTTGTTTCATAAAACCACCAAAGAAATTAAAGGACATGTATTGGAAGAATGGCTGTACGTGCCCTCAGGTGTTGTGCAACTTTCTGCTAAGATCTGGGGTGGAAAACTCGAAGTTTTTTCTTCACTGTAGTTGTATTAATTCAGGCTTCTTTGTCACTGAAACATTTGCTTGATCAGTGATAACTTTCATCTTGGTTGACCTTGGCTACATTTGAGTCACCAGCCTGGAGGTGAAAAGCTCTAGCAATTCATTCCTCCAACAAGATTGTAATCTTAAAACTGAAGCAAGACTTCTGCTGCATTTCCTACTCTCTTTACTATCTCTGCCAGGAAGGAGGATTGATGTTGTTCCATTTCCTTTTATTATAGCTTTTGTCACAAGAGGAAGTGAAATCTTTGCTCTTAACTCTTGGCCAGCAACCATAGCTTTGGGAGGGACACAGCATTAAATGTGGTAATTAAAATTCAATGTAACAATTAGAGATAATTTGTGTGAACATGGGCATGTTAAACTAAGTATATGAGTGATGTATTCTTATAATTAGCAAGGACATCATTTTTAGCAGCGTCACAGATACTGTTAAGCAGAAACTGTGATCTAAATAACAAGTTAATAAACAGATTTATTTAGTAATTTATCCAGTGGCAGAGAATTTGTCTTGATAATGAAAGGTAGCCAATCTTCTCCAAATTTTTACACTTCCAATCCAGGTTCTGAATTCTGATTTTTAATAAACAGTTGTTAACTGGGTGCAAGCACTTGATCTTTCAGGAAGAGACACAAGTGATCTGGAAAAGATCTCAAGGATTTTGTGGGTCATAATGTTTAAGTTCCAGCCATGTAATGAAACTTCTATAGCTTTTATATCTCAGCTCTGATTTGCACAAAATTTGAATTGGAGTTTCATGTTGGTTGGATTCAAGACCTTTTGATTTTAAATAAGGCATTGTTCAGGCTTAGACATCATTGCTGGATGCACACTTGACCTGTATGCATTTAACCTTCATCATTTATTTTATATTCATCTGAATCCACTGTGGAAAATTCCTTTAATATTTCAATTGCTGGGATAATATTATAAAATCATTTAGAGCTTTTGAAAGTTTTTAATGATTAGTATTATGCAGTACAACAGAAAACCAAATATAGTGTCTCGTTAATCACTCACTGAAGGAATAATTAACAGGTAAGTCAATGGAAAAATCAAACATCCTGACGCAAGAATTTACCTTATAGCAGACAATTAATTAAAGTCGCTGCCTTGAACTTTAAATGGGTACAGTCATTTTAAATCACTTTTTTGAATGATACTGCTTAAATTCTACAAGTGAGTGTGGCATAAAGTCAACTGAACATATGTCCTGTAGTCAAAATGGTGAAACAGTTTAGCAGCTCCTTGGAGATAAACAAGAAATGCAGATTGTTTTTGTTTTTCACGGACTCATTAAAATTATGGTAAATGTGATCTACTAGGTTAATCAGATTTTCCTTCACATACTCTACAGAAGCCCAACACACTTCTTAAAATTTTACATTTTTTTTACCTGTCTTGATGCAGCCATGTGAATCACCTGTTATGAGTACAAAAGTTAGGGGAAAGGAGGGAGTTTACTTTGATTTTGCCCAGATGAACTTGTCAGTTTTGGTGGAGATGAAGTCTATCTGAATCCATACTTACTAAGGTAGAAGCCACCTCTGTTCTGCACAACATGGAAACAGGCTAATCAGTCAGTGTTAATTTGTGCACTCTTACTCATTAAAACAATTAATTAAACTTTCCCTGATAACAATTATGATTTCGTTTTCTTTCTTTCTTCCTTTCCCTGAGGAGACATTTTGATGTAATAAAGCAAACACAGTGGCTACTTAAATGTGTAAAACATACGCTATCATGATTTGTGAAAAGTAAAGGAAAGAAGAATGAAGAGGAACGAAAGTCTAAATTTTGCCTTCTTATCTGCTGGATAAGAAATCACTATTTCTGTATCAGGTCATGTTTTGTGGTTGAAAATTTATCAAAATGAACATACTTTGAGAACAAATTTGTTATTATGAAAAGTGGATATTGGCATTTAGCCAATGCTGAAGCAAAACTGTTTAGAAAAAAAGACTTCTTAGTATTAGGGGACTCACACATCATTCTCTAGGAAACCCTTCAACAATAAACTAATAGACAAGTGTAATTTTGGAGAATCATTTGGAGATATATATTGCTGGCTGACCATCTTCACAGAATCACAGTATCATAGGGGTTGGGTGGGACCTCTGGAGATCATTTAGTACAAACTTTCTGCTAATCATAGAATCATAGAATCATAGAATCACCAAGGTTGGAAAAGACCAACAGGATCGTGCAGACCAACCATTCACCCATCACCAACAGTTCTCATTAAACCATGTCCCTCAACACAACGTCCAAATGTTCCTTGAACACCTCCAGGGTCAGTGACTCCACCACCTCCCTGGGCAGCCTATTCTAGTGCCTGACCACTCTTTTGGAGAAGTAGTATTTCCTAACGTCCAGACTGAACTTCCCCTGGTGCAGCTTGAAGCCATAAGGCAGGTTCCCTACAATAGGTTGCATCTTGAAGCATCTCAGCTTTAAGATACACAGTGATGAATCTGCAGTATTTGAAACCATGCAAAATATGAAGTTTCTCATTCTCTGTATCTCATTAGAACTAGAGACATCCATCTGACTCACCCAAATCTGAAATTTTATCAAGTAGTATTTGCAAAATACTTTGAGGATATCAGCAGATAAATTCCACAGATAATGAAATACTTTACAATTGTCAAATATTTCATTTGTCAGGAAGTCTTTATAGGGGTTAGTTAACCAAGTTAAAGGGAAGAATTTATATAGTAAAACTGCATAATCACAATAAACACTCTTTATAAAGCATTATATAATTTTGGTTTATAGACAGATTCTGTTGCATGATAATAAACCATGCAGTGTGAATGTGAATGTAAATGACGTACTAAATGATGAATTACACCACTATGATTATACATCAGAAACAACATCCTTTATCTAGGCTGTTAGTGCCAAGAATGTTACTCAATACTACAGGAAGGACTGAAGGGAAATGGGGAAAAACGCAGTGTAAGTACAGTATTATTCAATAGCAAATACAACATGTAGAAAGGGCAGTCTTTTGTATCAATATGTTCAGAGTATGCATTTGCATTATTCTCTTGGTTCTTTTAAGATATTTTTAGAGAAAATGTTTGATGAAAGACTGATTCATTCCATATTTCATATATCAATAGCACTTTTCCTTTAAACCATATGGGAAGAAGAGGCAACCAGTACACTAGCCTCAAACTTTGTACTCAGATCCTGATCTAGTTAACCACTTAAGGATATGTTTAGTTTTAAATGTGTATGTCCCATTTTGAGACTATTCATGTGCTTAAAGTTAAGCATATCTACATGTTTTGTTTATCCAAGCTGAACTCAGCTGTATTTAGACTGAATACACATGTAGCATTCAGACTTCCAAAACACTTAACATATTCCAACCACTTTTAACCTAAGTACTAGCAAAAGACACATCCTTTTTTTTCACTGACTTGCTGTATTTTCATTGTTTCTAGCATGTTCCACATTACCAATCTCTGTGCATTCATTATAAACTTACATAACTTTGCATGAGACATAAATGAACTGTTCTGGTTTCCTCTCCTAAATCAGATGAAGTGTTTGTCCAAGCCCAGATGTTCTTCACAAATGATATTCCTCCCTTAGTCTCTAATATCTCTAGGCAGAGTGTCACATCAACATATTTCTTTCAAGTCTGGATTCTCTTCCTCTTATACTGTCTTATTCTGATCACCACTGATAGCAGTCACACACAGAAAATCATAGCAGATCCAATTCTATCTCTTCTCTTTAACTTTCACTGAAAGAAGGTACCAAGTATCATTTCTTTAATCATTTCTGCTGTTTCAAGGAAAATATTCTACTTCCTGTAGCATTTTGAATCTTCCTTAAATGAAGAAGAAAATGTTGTCACTGCTTATTCATTTTTGAGCTAGATAACCTGTGCTAGGTAAAAAGCACCACTGTCGTTACCTGAGAGAGCCAATGCATTGAAGTCTCACTTCTTCCTTCTCAAATCCTGATAGTCCTCTGCACGGAGATAATACTACAGAAAACTTGCATTTGCTACCCTGACTTGTTCTTTGTCACTACCACTGGGGAGCAGCCATAGCCTCTGCAATTACATGACACTGGAAGAAAAACATTTGAAAGGGTCGTGGTAGCTAAACCATGAGTGTCTTTGCAGCTCTTTCAAAGGGCTTGCCTTGGTAATACCACTTAACTATTCTGAAAATAGAGCTTTAAATGCAACACGAGGAAAGACATTACCAAGCTCTGGTATCGGCATGGGCTATACCAAGCTACCCTGCCCACACCAGAGGAGTCATAACTCAGTGATCTTTGAGGTCTCTCCCAGCCTAAGCCATTTTACGATTCTACAAGCTAACAAGAGGATCATAGCACAGAAACTTGTTCAGTCACTTAAGCCATTAGGTACTAACCTGAACACATGCAGGGAGCAGATCTGGAGGAAAATGTGCCTTTGTTACTTTGCCACATTTGAGAGTAGACCACTTTTTAAACATTCTTGTTGCTTTTGCTTTCCTTTCATCTGCGGCCCATAGCCAAGGCTTTTGAGGAACTCAAACCGGGAATGTGGCCAACTGCTACAAAGGTTGTTACATGGTTTCCGAATTATGTTCTTGGGTAAAGCAGATGTTGTTTAAAATACTGCATGCAAAAACACTGAAATGAAAATGACCAATAAAGCAATTAACTACAACAACACATTCCCCAGAATAAATTTTATCCATCATGTATGTTTGGCAGCTGCTCTCTGAGTGTTGTACTAAGTGAGAAAAAAAAAAAATAAAAAAAAAAGAGGAAGAGAAGAGGAAGAGAAGAGGAAGAGAAGGAAACAGTTTAAAATGAATCTAAGTCTCCTGAAGGCCAAGATGAAAAAGTGCATTTCCTCAAGAAAATGCCAGGAACTATTCTTCTTACTGCCCCATACTTTTCCAGTTGCTCATTATTTAATTATAGCCATTTTATAACATCTATTGTTACATTTCCTTGCAGGCAGAAAGAGAACAAAAAGTCTCTATCTGAAATTGCATTTATTTTAAATGAAGATAATCACAAAATAGGGAAGAACAAAACCAGAAGCTTGAAGTATTTAATGTACCATACGTTTGGTGAAAGCATAAAATAATTCAAGTCTTACTGGAAATAATGCAATAAAAAAGAAAAAA
>PPHD01023063.1:0-12601 GCA_002909625.1 Bambusicola thoracicus | reverse complement strand
TGCTTTAGCATCTTTGATCACAGCAACAAGTGTGAATAGCTGTACTTAAACCAGCAGATTTCTAGTAAAACTTTAGGTCTTGAGGAAATTTAGTTTTCTTCTCACGAGTGTAGTAATAGTAACACAGATCTGAACTATGGTTTTGTGCCTATTCACCAAACAAAGTTTCTTGAAACAACTCGAATGAGCTACTTTGGATTACACATTATGATGTGTTTCATTCTTTCTTAAAAAAAAAAAAAAAAAAAAAAAAGCTTCAAAACTCAAGACCTCAGAGTGTGTCTGCATCTCAGCTTGGTATTAAGAGTACTGATACTATAAAATACTTGAGAAAATAGCACCTCCCTTGAATCAAACTTTTTTATGCACCAAGACACAGATTCAGGCACTTGCTTGAATTACAGAACATGATTAATTTCTGTTGATGCCCAGGACTTTGCTGTTGATCTGTTTCCACTGCTGGGTGTAACATTAAGACTATTGTTGGTTTACATCAAACACTCTTTAAAACAAGGATTATCTTCTATTTTATATCTGTAAGGTATAATCAAGCTCCGATTCTGACTAGGGCCTTAGTCACTGTTATCATCTTAAGTAAATAAATAATAATGATATTATGATGATGGGGCAATAAATTACATGTATTCAAAATAGTTGTCTGAGGCTTTGGAATGAGGGTGTTTCCTAATGGAGGGGAATTCTTGGCTGTCGGGCTATTTCCAGAGAGACTTTTTATGCATCATTGCTTTGAAATATCTTTCACTACTGCAGACTCATAATTCGGACTTTGGACATATTTGCATTTCAGCTGACAGATAAACTAGAAAGTTATGGAACTGATTTTCGCTTTCTTGTTTTCTGATTTTTGTTTTGAGTATGTTTGCATTTTCTCAAGCTTTAAAATTAATAAGTCCCCAAGATATAATACCAGGTTTTTCCTTTACTTTTCCTCCTTTCTGCATGCAAGTAATATTTTCTTGCATGTTTCATTTCAGTAATTTTTCTAAAAACATTAACCCATATGCTCAAGTTAGGCAGACAAAGAGTGCCATTTTAAATCCACTACACTATATGTATCTCAGTAAAATAGATTTTATTTTTAGAATTTTGAGAAGCCAAATTGTTCTCAGAAATTTTTTAAAGAGAAACAGACTTTCATACCTTTCAGAAACCTGGCCAACTACCACAGTTGCATGTGCTTGGATTTACTTGTTTGAAAGTAATGATTTAAATAGTACACTGCAACACATTTAACAGGAAAGTGATTTAGGGAGGAAAAAAAAGAAAGAACAAAGAGAAAGTGTTGTGTTTGAAAACGATCTGCTTTTCACAGCAATTATTGATATTTTGTCAAGTTATAAACAAGCTCTATTAATTTTTGATGAAAGCTGGAAATGCTTCCACCCAAAACAACATAGAAGTATTCTGTGGGAAAATGAGACTGTGTTCAGTCTCATTTTGATTGTATGCTGAGCTCTTCAACTAGCATGCATTCTTACGAAGAATTGAATTCTGTGACACTCAGAGACCTTTCCAGTTTCATGGAAAGAAGTAGCAAGACATAGATTGGCTAAACAGGCAAGAAAAGCTTGGCTTGAGATCCTGAGTAAACTTCACCTGTTTTAGAGTGGGGATGGTAATAACAGTAGCCTGCTGCAAATAGCCACTGATGCTTTACACTGATGCCAGTCTTGAAATGGTTTTGTTCAGTGGAGCTGTATTTGTTGTACAGAATAGAGCTAGTCTCTCAGATTTGTTGTCTGTAAACAGAGGGTCTCATGGGTGAGGTGGCAATTGGTGGCCATCTTGGCCACAGTGACCAAGAAGTAGTCAAGTTTAAAATTTTGGGCAGTCCTGTTCAAAACCAGTAGTTAGTCTCAATGATCCTTTTGGTGTCCCTTCCACCTCACAATATTCTATAATTCTATGAAAATGTTTGACGTAGGAAGAAAATTACCAGCAAAACTTTAACCCTGGATGAGGGAAGAGGAGACTTGAGGCTTCTCAGGGAACTAGTTAGTAAGTTTGTTTATGTTTGACAACAATACCTTTTTTCATCCATAAAATTAAGATAATATAAAATGTCAATTTTCTTCCCTTCTCCTACCTTCCTTTCCCTTCCCTTCCCTTTCCTTTCTTTTCTTTTCTAGTAAAAATATCAGAAATATTTAATGGCTCTAAAATATAAAAGAAACAGTCTTTCACTGGGACCATATTATACACATGACAAAAGCTGATCTTCACCAGTAAGATAGTGCAGCAAAGGAATCACTTATTCAGAGAGAGTGTAAAGCTTCCATCCTAGAAGGCTTTCCAGACTGACCTAGGCAAAGCTGTGATGCTCTGAACTAGGTAATAGTCCTATTTTCAGAGATGATTTGGACTAGTTATCTCCAAGCCAAATAATAGTTCTGTGAAACCTGTATACAAAAGGGAATGGTGATAGTCTTTGTTCCACTGTCCAACACTAAATGTGTTAAGGGTGTTTAGGTACCAAGATTACTGTGCATTAAGAGGCTGGCTGAGCAGATTAACCTCCCTTTACACCTGTCCTGAAAATAGTTACTACCACTACTGACATAGCTGAAGACCATCTCAGCCACTGGAAAATCTTCCCTGCTCCTCTTTGCCAGCACCCATTTTCTGTAACAGGCTTTGAATCAGCTCCACAAATCCTGAAGCAATCCTTGACAGGCAAATATTGTCCTAGGCAGCTGTTGCTATATCTCAGCTGGATAGTTCTAAGATTAATGCTTTCCGTTGCTTCTTCCCCTTCACTGCTATTGCTGTAACTCCTGCTGTTATCTCTCACTTTGGCTTGCATTTGCAATCCATAATCTTTTCCCAGAGAAAGGCAAACCTGTCAATGTCACTCAGAAAGCTTGCAAACAGAGAAAATGTGAGACAGTGAGGCTGAAAACTGAGTGTCCATCTCTATTTATAGTACATGGGAATAAAGGTTTGTAGCTTTGACTTTTGTAGGTTTGACTTTATCAGGATTCAGCAACAATCTAGGCAAAGTGGCACAGAGACATTCTTGACAATAGTTTTTGTGGGGAAAAATGTTAGGACTTCAAAGCAGATGTAAAAATGGTCCCCATATGACATGCAGGAGAATTTCATAAATGAAACTACATACGTGGAGAGCAGAAGAGTGGTGGTCAGTGCTATTTGGAGCAGGGCTCTTAGCTCTGTTCTCTGATTGCCTTGCACCTTGTGAATGGTGGTCAGGATCTCTGGTAGAGTTCTGGACGTCTTCATAAGACAAATGGTTGCAGTCTTCCCCTTACTCTAAAACTCAGCATTCCTTTTCAGCTGGATACAGTGATAGCAGAAATCCTATCAGACTGAGTTCTGATTAACACTGATAACAGGAATGCTGAGGGGGTGGAGATGTGTATAAATTAATTTAAGCCCATAAGAAGTTACATTATTTGGTCAAGCCAGATGTTCATCCACAGATGATCTATTATCTCTTGCAGTGGTCAGAGGCACATATTTGAGAAAAGTGTACAAGAAAGAAGACAAATATTTTGTAATTCATCTCCCCAGCTTCCCTCTGTGGTTTGTGGATTCCCTCTGCACACAGTGCATCTTGTTACACGCATGTCAGTGCATCTGTGCTCTGTGAGTTTTTTTCCTAATTCTTTTTTGAACTCCTTTTTATTATTATTTTCCCAGTGTCCTGTAGCTGGAGTTTCTCACCCTAACTGTGCATCATGGTAAATATAGCTCATGTTTTTTTTAATCAGTCTTATTTTTGTGGTTGCACTGCTTAATGGGTACAGACAAGCTTTGATACACATATGTAAATGTACATAATGACTGTACCTGATCTCCGCAAGACCGCACAAACGTATTTGCAAAAACATATGCTTGGAAGAAGTTGGAAAACCCAAATTAACTCTGGATTTGAGATTTACAAAAGCCCTGAAATTAACCTGAGCAGTCCAGAATCTCAGCCTCACTGTCAGCAGCTCATGTTGCTGTGGTATGCTGTCCTGTGAAGTTCAAGTGTGCAGAAGTCTCTAGCACTGCTTAGGGAGAAGTCAAGAGCCTTCTCCTCCTGCCTGTGAAGTCGAGCTGTGCAGGGGTGGGCAGTCAGGTACCCATCTGGCTTCTTCTGGACACTGCTGCGCACATCATAGCTGTGGTGGAAGGGAAGGGGGAGTTGAGGGGTCGATTAACCTTCTTCTAATTGCTTTATTTTGATACACCTCTGCACTTCCTGGTTAGAGCAGGAATGGAAAGAAAGGGGGAAAAAGTACAAGATCTCTGAGGTGCCACAAGGAAAAAGCCTGTTCTGCTGTTATTTTAGGTTTGGATGCAAAAGAGAGAATGCAGAACTTCTGTGAAGAAAAGCCTAATTGGTTCAGATCTCCTACCTGAGACAGTGTGGTTGGCCAGTTAGCCAAAATAATCCCTCCACCCTCTGCCAAATGAGTCCATGGACATTCTGTTTATCAGGCTAGAAGATGCAACTGCTGAGTATCATTACATTCACTGAGATGACATTAAAGATAGACTCACAATCCAAGCCACTCAACAGGTGTAAATTAAAAGTCAGAGATTATTCAGTCAACAAAAATCTGTTGGATTTTTAAGAGACACCGTCTTTCCCATTAGAGACCAAGAGAGATTCATCAGTTTGGGCATTTTAAATGGTAACCAGATTAAACAGACAACAGCATTTAAGAAATGAGATGATGCACTGATGGCTATGTCACAGGAACTAGCACCTACATTCCCTGACCATGAGTCATGTCACTATCATCAGCCTTTTACGAAATGGCTATCTGAAGACATGACCTTGCCATACTTAGAATTAACATATCTACCTGGACTACTATGGGAGTCTGTCACAAGTTATAAATGACAGGTATATTGGTTTTTACCGCCAAACCTTATGTAAAGGTATGTGTATGACAGAAGAGATAAGGAAACAGTACCTCAAAACCTTTCTGCAGAGAATAATGAGAGAAGGGGAGACCCAAGCCCCAGTTCTGTTATTTCCCTCCTCTGTACCATGCTCAATTTCTGCTCTATCTTTTATCATCTGCTGGGAAGCATCCTCCTATGGCTCAGGGTGTGCTAGCAGCAGCCTTAGAACAGGTTCAGTGATCAGGACCAAGGGACCCCCTGTTGCCTCCTAGGGTCTCAAGTGCTCTGTCAAAAACTTAGAGTACCTGAGCATCATTTGTTACTCCCAGGAGAGCAGAGCACCTCCAAAGTTGCAATATCACCCTGAAGTCAGTCTGTACAGAAGACAAGACTTAGGTTAAAAGCAAAGCGAGTTTTAGCCCGCCAAAATGCAAAGTTGAGAAACTAATTACTAGATCTGGAAAACGGATACAAGGAGACAAAGCCATTAGACACCATTTTATCTGCCTGTGCTTGGACCTGTTCCCAGTCTCTACTTTGATACGCTTATCAAAGAGCTGACAAGACATATTTGCAGCTTATTACAGTTTAGGCCCAGCACCCAAGGCTCATCCCTCTGCCAGCATCTCCTTGAACTGGAGTCACTCACTCAGAACAAAGCATTCCTCTACAGATGTCTTCTTTCCAGGGACCCCATTCAGTGAAAGTAACCCCACAGGAGTTTCCTTTAAACCAGACCGTGCTTAATTAGTTCAGTTTAAGTAACAATTTCTGAGATGGGCTCTGAAGAAAAGTCTCATGATGTATTTGCTCATGAAACGCTATTTCAGCCGGGTGGGTGAGACTATCGTTACCTCAGCTGTCAGTAGATCAAACAGTTCTGTTTGAAAGAGGAGCTGCAGAGCTGGAGCCAAAATGCTTCTGAGCTGGCACATTACATTTTCTGCAGCCTATGGCTCTGAAACAGTGTCAGCAGTGACATTAAGTTTATTACCTGTGTGAGTAATGATAATAAGACCACCTGCCTCTCAGGGCTTTTATTCTCTCCAATCTCATAAGAAAGAAGATTAATAATGTTAACCCCAGTTTGAAAATGTGAAAACTCAGATCCTATGAGCAGAGGAAGAATAGCTTGTCCTGTGACTAACAAGAAGACCCTCTTCTATCTTCCCTCATCTCAGTACTGACTCAGAAGGCCGCACTGAGCCTCTGGAGTTAGTCTGCATGTTTCTAAAGAAGCTTGAAGCGCAGATTTCCCTCCACCAGTGTTTGCTTTTCTGCTTATCAGCTACTTTTCTTTCATTTCTGTGTTATGAAACTGATTCAAGCTCAAACCCAGACTTCTGTAGGTAGTCTTTAGGTGGAAGGAGTTTTATTCCTGGAAGTTACCTGCTCATTTTTCTCATCTGGAAATAAAGATGGTAACTACAGGAATGTCAATCCTCTACCCCAAAGTAAGGTTGCAGAATGAAGAGAGGCATCTCTCCTTCTACTCCTTCCACTGCCTAGATGAGAACTCTCCTACTGAGATCCCTTCCTGAGTTTTTGTTCAGGCAATATAAATGGGACGCAGATATCTCAGACTCTCCCTCCACTCAACGTTGTCTTTAGAACTGGCAATTGAATAAGCCCCAGGAAATGATGGAGGTGTACTATCCAAAGAGTGCAGAACACAGCTTCTGCATGTCCTTGAGTCCACACAAGCTTCTTATGGAAAATGGCCTGAGAACATCAAGTGCCTCCCAGTTTTCTTCACTGCCAGCATTTGTGGTACTGCTGTGACCTGAGAGAGAAGTGGACCAGCCAGCTACAGGGGATGGCCACCAGCTGCAGCTGGAGAGCTCCTTTTGGAGTAGACCTCCACTGTCTCCAGGAAGTGGGTGAGCCCCAGATATATTAAGCTATCTTCAGCAAGAATAGCAGGCTCGATTACAGAGGACACAAATGACTGCTTAGGTGGTAAGCTCACAATGACTTGCTGAAAAATAACACCACGCTTCTTGAGGAGACCTTCGTTACCAACAGAGAGACACTGTTGGCATTCAGAGATAGATACGCCCAGATTTTTAAAGGGCTCATTAAAGGGATCTTTATTCACAGAAAGGTGTATGAGCTTAGAAATGAGCTTCCATGAGAAATAATTCAGAAGTGGAAGAAGGTTCAAGAGACAGTAGTAGCTCAGAAGTTGAAAAAGAAGCCCTCAGTATGCATATGCATATGGATTAATTTTTTTAAATTTCTTTTAACAATTAGCATAATGCCTTCTTGTAACAAGTTCTCTGAGTGACAAGGCTTGGCATTCCAAAGCACCCAGTGGAATTAAATTGGTGCCTACTTACTCTGAATATGAGTTTCACAGAGCCATTCTCATGACCATGCCACCCAGGGTGAGGGAATGCAGGCATAACCACCTCTCCTTCCAGCACACAGAGATAAAAGCACAAAGCAACAGCTTTTTAGGCATCCATCTTCTTAAAAGACATGCTGTTGCTTTGGAGTTTTATCTCCTAGAAGTTTCAGGTGAGGTCTTCTTTAAAAACAAAAACCAAACAAACAAACAAAAAACTACCAAACCAAACAAAACAGGAAGTGAAACAGGAAGATGGAAAGTTACATTGTAAAATCCATCAGTGGAAGTTATACGCACAGACTTGCTGCTTTTTCCTTGCTCTGGACATGAAAACAGGTTGGGCACGTAAAACTTCCTAGCATGGCATTCTTAACAGTCATTCCTAACACCCATTTCTCTGTGATTCTCATTTGATTTGCTCAAAATTTGCAAGCTCTTTTCTCAACTGCTCCCAGCCTGAGAGTTAGAAAGTTGTAAGTTCAGCGTGGGTGTTTTTTTTGTTTGTTTGTTTGTTTGTTGTTTGTTTGTTTGGCTAGATGCACTAAACGCCAGTCAAAATCACAGGGAAGTGTTTGGAAGGAGGTAATAATAACCAATTGTCACACCAAGTTGCACGTATTGCAGCTTTGGTTGTTTACAAAGAAGACTGAATGTTTAGGGCCTTAGCAAGAAGAGACCCTTTCCTCTTCGTGCATTCTGTTGTAAAGGTAACTTGCAAAACACAGGGCTGGTGTGAAGGCATGCTTTGACTGCAGAATGCTTTTTTTAATCCATGAAGCCTGAGTGGGATTTTTCAGTTTGTTATTGTTACTCTATGTAGAAGGCATACAATATTAGCTGTGATGGCTTTCATATGTATAGCAATAACATTCAACTCTGCACCATGCTCCTCAGCAAAAAGAATAGAGAGGCAACTCTCAAAGCATGGCAATGGGAACATTTCTTCACATTGGTTTGGATAACATGTTCTTTTTCCATTTCTTTGTTAAAAGGCATATAGTTACAATGTTTATCATGACACCAACAGTGTTTATCTTACCAGGATTATGTTAAAGCAAATTTAATTGTATTAGCGTAAAACATATCAATGTTAGCAGTGATGCAATGTGTTTAGCATCAATATAAAGGTTGCTAAGTTTTATGCATTCAGCTGGAATTAGAGCAGCAACAGGACCCTGAAACATATGGAATATATTTTAGGTTTTATGTTCATGTCTCTCAAGGAGGATTAGTACATTTGCAAAGATTCTTTATGTGCTCTACCATGGGCAGTGATAGCATGGGTGTAACAGCACTGACGTTCCCTCCTTCATCTTCCCATTTAACCCTGAACCCAAATGTTTGGGAATTCTTTAGAGGCTTGACAGCTGGTCCTAGCTAGCAAACATCATTCCATATCTACTGCTTGGTGGTTATAAAAGATTCACACTATATATAGCACAGCCTTCAACAAGAGAGAATGGATACAAGATATTGCCAAATTCCCTCTCATCCGTACCTATTGATGTGTATTAGATCTAGTTAAGGTAAAAACTGTGGAAAGAATCTGGATTTTAAATCCTCTTAGTGTGGCCACCTTGATTTGCTTTAGCATTCATTGCTGAAGATATTAAGATCAGGAAGACTAATTTCTTCTTCTTAACCTGGATACTATAACTAAACATAAAAGAAGATGTTTTCAACCCATCCACATACTTAGGAAACTCAACACCTTTGCTCACAAGAATGGCAATTTCTCCATATTGAGCAAAAAACTATTCTATGCTAGGACCATCTGGAGAGATGTGCTGTCCAGTTTCTGATTATCTGTACCAAGACATAAGCCCTTCTTTCCTGTCCGGGTCTTTTGAATTCCCTCCGCTTTCCTAATGGCTTCTTTTACCCCTCATGTCCAATCTTCCTCATTGCTTAACAGCGTTTGTTACCTACAATTTAAAATACAATCATAAAAATCTGAAGTAGTTAGTATACCTGAATCACACCTGCATAATATGATATATCCTGCCACCCTCAACATACATACTGGGATGTAAAAGGATGGTTCCCACAGCCTAATACTTACAGACTTTATGCAAATTACTTGTCACATATATCTTTCAGCCTATGTTTTCCTTAGGAGCAATAAAAATTAAGAAAACCTAGAACTGTCTAAGAGAAACACTTTGCTACGGATTTACATGCAACCTAAACAGGAAAAATATTCTTCATGGTATCATCATATCTACCAAGTGTAGCCTTGCCCTCTTTCGCCAACAAGGGTTTGATCCTGAACCACTGGAACAAATTTCAATTTTCACTTCTAGAACTGTTAGGAGATTCAGCCTTTGAACACAAGGCAGCAGAATGTGAAGTCAGAGTGGAATGAAGTACCACAACTGATGCAGTAGGTTCAGCACCATCAGAGCAGCAATGGCTCATTCATCTACTGATGTCATCTCTACATGCATATCAAGACTGAATGCTTTCCTGGAATGTGTGCCTTACTCTGATGCCAATTCCTGCTCTCAGCTTTCGGGTAAGTTAATGAAATAGTACAGAACTATAATTTAAGAATTCAAATTCTGATGTCATCTGCCTGCAAATGTTTGGCTTTAAACTCTAGAAATCTGTGAGTATCCTATTACTCTTCTAGAGGTTAAACTGTAATCTAATCAAGTTATTGTAGAGACCTATCTGCAGGATCCCAAATTGGACAAAGGATCCCAAATTGGACAAAGCTGTGCGTGGTATTTATGGATAGTGGAGTACTGATGATTTCATAGTTAAGGCTTTGCAGAAGAGTGAATTTTAGCATTTCCATCTGGCATGTCCCTCTCTTCAGGCAAAACCTGACAGAACTCTCCTACTACCCCATGGAGAACAGGGGGAAAAACCGAGCCTATTCTTTAGCACATGAGTTGATCAGAACATTTTCCCATGTAGAAATGTACAGTGCTGAAGCTTTGGAACTGCAGACATTTTATCAGAAAGCCAGAATGTTTCAACACAGAGATTTTGCATCATAGATTTTTGCTCATAGATTTTGCAATCTGCTTTGCTCCTTCTCCAATAATTCTCTCTACTCCAGGCTGTAGACTCAGGCCATTATCGGAGTTCCTTTTTATTTTTAAAGATGTTTTTTAGAAAATCTTCATTAGTTCTCAAATATGGTGCAAGATACTGCATAGTGATAAGAGGAAGAAGACAAGTATGTACTCTTTTTCAGGTTTTATTATTCCATCTGTGAAATTTTAATTTGTTTTACATGTCTTCTATTTTTGTCTCATTCAACTGTATTAGGAGAAAGCCTCTGAGAAAAAGGGGGAGCTCAAGTCTCATTACCAAGCCTGAAAAATGCTGCAAGTTCTTACTTCTGCTCTAATAAAACAGCCACATAAGTCCTTCATCCATCCCAAGAGGATAACATATCAGTCACTGTTTTATCCCATAGAGGAGTTTGTCCATGGACCATAAGTTCAGAGCTTCAGTTCTTCCCTCTGTTTTCCAGCTTCCTTTCCACTACTGAATGGCAAGTTATATAAAAGCCACAAAACTCCAAACTATATGTAGCATAGAGCAGCTGTTTGTCCCCAAATCCCACTGAGCTGACTACAGCAGTACAGAAATTACAAGCTTCACCTAATCACAGATACCCTACCAAGTCATTTTTGGCTCTAAGTTATGACGGTCAGTGGGGTTCACTCCTGCAGCTGCCTGTACTTCATTCAGCTCTGTCTCTGAGCAGCGGGGTTTTTTGAGGCCTTTGGTTTAGAAGTGCCTGACTTCAGAGAAGGCAGAGGGAAACGGGTTACTGACTCAGTGTTACTGTTAGACCCAATAGCCCCCTACTTACACAGCTTGTGTATTTACAAAATGTACGCCTGAGGCCTACAGGAAACAGATGGGGTAAACAGGAGACATGAGCTACTCTGTAGTTTCTTATCTTTCCACTTATTTTCCTTATTACACATGATACGATGTAAGACCTTAACTTCCACTGAAAGATAATGGAGGCTTCCACGCTTCTGTCACTGGAAGTTGTCTAAGTAGCACAGACCTCACAACATGAAGTGGAACAGAAGTTACCTACCATTAGCAACTTGAGCTTTGGATGTAGAGTCCCACTGAGTTCATCTCAAGTGGATGTACTGTTTCTGAAGGGCGTCTCCACACAGCTCAGTGGAGAATGGGCAGAGGCCGCGGTTTGTCAGAGGAAGTCAAACTGAGCTGAAAAGATGGCAACGCTCAATGCCACACAGCTGCTAAAAGTGTGATTACTGAAGCAGTCATTGCCAAATTTGTTTGGTGTTGTTTAAGAGCAACTGTACTCTGTGGCTTCAAGGGCCTGTGCTTCCAGATGTTGGACTGGAAAGCTGGGAACAGGTCCAGGTGTCCCTGTCCTCATCTTTGTCCTCATTCATTCATTTTGGTGAATTCACTGCTAACTCTGAGATGAAGAAATGTATTTAACCACACTTAGCCACTCCCTGTAATATTCCCTTTGCTTCTTGAACACAAAATCCTCCAAGGACACACAGAACAACTCCAGAGCATACATGACAACACTTCAGGATCATCAAAAGGGCCTTTCTGACAGACTTGGAGACATATTTCAACCTGACACTGCTCAGCCTTTTTTCATTTATGCACCCTGAATTGCATAATGCGTAGAAAGCCAGAGATGGGAAAACATTTCTGTGGTTAGGCTGTGGCTTTTCCTCCAAAAATACACTCAGCAGCTCTATGCCACAGGCATGCAAATGAGCAAAAGTTCAGTTTGCATTTCAAAGTCAGAGGTACAATTAATGTGTTTTCACCTGTCACATCTATCAGGATTCTCCTCTCTGAGGAGCAAAGTCCAATGAGCCAATGATTCACATACCAGTAGCAATAAAACTTCCCTGCACATAGTACTTTACAAGTGCATGTTTCATTAAGGAAGGCTAAGGCAACCCAGCAGGTGCGGGCATTGCCAGCGCTCTTTGAGAGTTAGTCTTAGTAGTGTTTCTTCAGTTTGTATTAACAGTGCCTTACTTTGTCAGAATTTGCATCACTTTCTTCATCACAGCTACTTTAGAATAAGAGAATGCCCACTTCTCCTGACCACAGCTATGTGTTGATTACCTGAGAATCATTATTGACTAACTGAAAACCATTCCTGTTCTAGTTTTTGTATTAGTCTACTTCCAAGGAGTCACACATACATGGTTTCCTAAGTAACTGCCAACTGTAGAGCTGGAGACACATGTACACACCAGAACAAGTACTGCATATCTGGCAGTAAGAACTTGCACCTGCTCTACTTATATGTAATTGAGACAAGATTGTTGGGCTTTTATTCTGTGAGCAGAGAGTAATATCTGAATTAAAAAAAAAAAAAAAAAAAAAAAA
>PPHD01023062.1:0-12602 GCA_002909625.1 Bambusicola thoracicus | reverse complement strand
CTGTGCTGACCCACCTGCAGGCGCTGGCTGGGCTTCCTTTGCTCTCACCATCTCAGGGATCAAATGCATTACAACTCTTGCTGCTCGTGTCTTTCAAAACCACACTGCAAAAGTTCAGTTTTCTCATTGGACAGTCTTTGATAGTAAAACTATTTCTTCTCTAATGGCTGCTGAAAGTTTGTCAGTGGGACTTATCTGAAAAAGGATGCTTGATATTGGAATTATCAAAGATAATCCCACCATATTTCATCTATGCACGGACTGAGCCCAAGCGATGCTGGGGAGCCGCCAGCCTCCAGTATAGGCAGCAAGAGCAAGGAATGCTCCTGGCTCAGAGCCCAGAGGGGCACCTGCCCTGCAGACAGCCGTAACCCTGCAGGAAGGTCCAGAAAAGGAGAAAATCAGTCCAAAGAAAACAGCGATCAGCACACTGAGATGCAGCAGTCTTCCCTTTCACTTCAAACTCCATAGCCTGGATGGATCCGCAGTGCTGATGGAGAAGATCCTTTCTTGGATGGAGAAAGATGGTCTTTGCTGTCAATGCTAAGCAGAAGGGCCCAACCTTTCTCAATTATGTCACTGTCTGGGGATTCTTCCTACAGGAATCTGCAGTGCCATCTGAAATCCACCTAAGAATCCCTTTGTTTTCGTTCTATAGCTATAATGCAAATAAATTATCATATTTGCAGCAGGAATTCTCACACTGAGCATATCTTTCTTACTAACGACGCAATTTTGACCCTTTTGACTTTATACCCTCTTGAAGCAACGTCTGAAATCGCTAAGGAAACTCTTCTTACATTCACAGACTGATGTGTTTGAGCAGAGAGCAGGGCACTTCAGCACGTACGTTAAGTCTGGCCAAAGCGCAAAAGCCTTAACAGGATGGAACAATCACGTTTAAGCTGTAAAGAGATGGTCCAAGTGACCTCATGTATTACTTTTCTTCTTTCTCTAGAGCCCATGAACTCACACACGCTCGACAGCACATCAGGCACAATCAAGCTACATGCAGTCACAGCTACAACTGACAGGGCCAGGCAGTTGGAAATGGAAAACTAAACTCATTGCATTTACAATGCAGAAACCACACGAGAAGTGTGAGATGGAGACAGAGAACACCCTGCAGACAATTTATTTCTTCTTCCCCCCAAAATGCCACCTTTACTTCAGTTTATTGAACAGCAACTGGCTAGGAAAGTAATTGAAATACACATAAATGCCCAGGAAAGAAGAAAACAACAGCCAGCAGTAAATTACAGTGCTTACATAAAGTCAGTAAGCAAGGGCCAGCATTGATGCCATTTATGAGGACTGCGGTGCCGAGATAAACTCAATGGGTTCTCATATTATCTTCTTGCCTAGCCTCAAAAGAGGTTATCACTTCCCTCCATGTGGCAGTGTTTAATTGATTCACAAAGCAGCAGCTATTTGGAACTGAAGCCAGACTACAGCAGCTCTCAGGAAGACAACGTGTTTGCACCAAGCGGCACTGCTGCATCAAGGCCTCTCCCGAGGGTGATGTACCAAAACAATAATGCTTTGGGGATATCGTAAGAGCATAACAGAAATGTTTTCTTTCCCTTCTTTTCATTCAGAGGTGTGCTGAGCACTCAGACTCTGCTTCTCACTCTCTGCTTGAGGTATGAGATAGCTCAGCAGCTCTGCTGACTCCTCCTGCTCTCTCCCTGAGTTCTCCCTGCAGCAGTTACCATTACAGAAAGAACCTAAAGCAGCTTTTCTGAACTAGTCAGATGGATGTGGTTCACTCGTGAGATTCAGAGCAGAGGTTTTGAATAGCATTCAGCTCGGGAGAATCTGCTTCAGCTCCCCCATCTGCTGCAGGCATGATGCTGCAGATTTGGGCTAATCCTTGTTTACTTACATTCAACCCCTTGAACTGTAAAATGGAGTTTGTCCTACCTCTAAGCCATGATCTGGCAGTCAAGAAACGCGCTGCAACATCTAATAACACCCCTGTCCTCAAAGGAACAGGCTGAAGTGAGTTCATATTTCCAAGCTGCTCCATAGTATTCATTACTAGGAGAAGAAAATGTTGGCAAAAAGTATTTCCAGGGACCACAAGATTAGCTCATCCATGTGGACACAAACCACACGACTTCTTCTCTGAATGCTATAGCTTGGAAGGTTAGTTAACGTCCTGTATCACAAAGAAACAGAAGCATGGGTTAAACAGAAAGCATCAGCAATCCGGATGGAATCCACCATCGAGCTGTGTGTCTCCAGTTGTTCATAACCAGGACTTGGAGCGATCCACGTTGCACCTATGTGCAGTGCTGTGTTGTACCACTGTACATATGCCATACATTCTAGGGCAATGTTCTGACATGAGACACACGTGAAGCCCAGGTAATGAGAGGGAGACAGAGTGCAAGACAAGCATAGAGAATAGGAAGGAGAATGGAGACTAAAACGTGTAATTTATAAAAACATTGCAATAAAAAGCTTTTCCAAAGTGGAAAAAAATAGCAAAGACATTCTGCATTTGTAGAATGCACTCTGAGTAACTGCAAGGTTTATATAAAACATTCTACGTAATGACAAAAGTCTGATGCATCTCCTAAGACAGATCCACTGCTGAGAAATATTAGAGCTAACAGCTCGTCTGTGAGATGCAACTTCTTACCCTTCCTCCAGCATGTAAAAGCATAACGATGCTGATGGAGGATGGAACATAAGCATGCTGTGCTTGTTTATTACCCTGCACTGCTATTAAGATGAAGATCTTCATTAAAGGCAAATGAGAAGTGAGAACATGAGTGGATTACTGTGACCAGCAGATTCCCCAGGACAGGCTCCAAGCTGCTGAAACTGGCCCAACCTGCATCATGTGCACGACTACACAGACACAAATGCACACACGCTGCTCTATGCAGCACACTCTACACAAGCAGGAGTCAAATGTGTTTCCTATTAACCAGATGTGGGTGGTCTGTTTCTCCATGTGAAGCAGTACCGTGTTGATTAATTTTGCAAAGCAACATAGTGCTTAATTCTATCTGAACAGCTCTCTGAAGAGCTCTCTCCTATCGAAGTGTATTAATATCTTTCAGCTAGTAAAATGTAAAGATGAAATAAGTGTTAACCCATGAACTGAAGGTTAATGCAATTCACTCTACAAAGCAGTCCTGGAAGCAGACAGGGAAATTCAGCAGAACAGTACTGAACCAGCAAGGGCTGCAGCCAGACTTAACCACAGGGATCCTATTAGGAGAACTCTTGGTGTCCATCAGCGCAACAGAACATAAGGGCACAGCTTCCCCTTCACCCAGTTAGTGAACCTACATCTCGTTCTTCCACCCAGCCCCTCGTTTAGCATTTCATTTGAAGATACTGACCGTGTCTCCTCTTGTCTAATTTGGCCAAAATTGACAAATATGTTAAAAAACGACAGGTGAGAGCCTGAAGAAACAAGCAAGAGGCCGTCACAGAACTGAGGCACTAACAGCAAACGGGGAGTAATTCATGTTATTGCCTTCCCATTCCAGTACTCCTATTTTACCCATTGAGGACTACTGACAGTGGTGGTGATCTTCAAGGGGCTAAACCTGAATTTTGTGTTACACACTGAACACCAGAACTGCTGATGTCCTTATATTTCATAAGAAAACGCCTGTGTTTTCAGTAGGGCTGAAGGAATGAGCTACTTAATGACACAGAGTGCCTTTAAGTCATTTTGGTTCCTTGCCTAAAAACTTTCCTCACTACTGCTGCCACCCCACAAGCACATCTATACCACAAATGCAAATGCATACTTCCAAAGATAAACTTTCATCTCGCTGTGGTGAACCTTGTGCAGCACACCAAGAGCTTTTCATAAACATGCATCCGTTCGTTCTCTATAGCTTCTGCACAGCAGTCAAAATATTTTCTATTAAATACAGATTTGGATGTCTTCTTTCCCTTCTAGAAAAAGAGAAAGGAAGAAATAGCTTCCCACTGACAAGACTTAAAGAAACCTGAAACAAAAGGAAAGCTGTAATCCTTTACACACTGCCTGAGCATCGCTAGCTATGACTGGCAAAAGCAAGGCTGATGACATTAGATTTTCATTTAAGTTTAAAATAATGCATCAAGGTAGAACTGCTCAGAGCACAGGCAAACCACAGTCAGGACAACAACATAACTTCGTTCCCGTGCCAGCACCACATTCAGTTCTTGGTAGGATTTGTGGAACAACACTTCAGAGAATCATGGAATCATAGAATGGTTGGGTTGGAAGGAACCTCAAGGATCACGAAGCTCCAACCCCTCTGCTGCATGCAGGGCCACCAACCTCCACATTTCAGACCAGCCCAGGCTGCCCAGGGCCCCATCCAACCTGGCCTTGAACACCTCCAGGGATGGATGAGGCATCCACAGCCTCTTTGGGCAGCTGTTCAGCACCTCACCACTCTCAGAGTAAAGAACTTCCCCCTGACATCCAACTTAAATCTTTCCTCCTTCCACTTCAAACCATTTCCCCTTGTTCTGCTGTTATCTACCCTTTCAAAGAGTTGACTCCCCTCCTGTTTGTAGGCTCCCTTTAGGTACTGAAAGGCTGCAGTGATGTCACCCCGCAGCCTTCTCTCCTCCAGGCTGAACAAGCCCAGCTCCCTCAGGCTCTCATCAATAACATCAGCAACAAGAACCAGATGGGCTCTGGAGTGGTACTGCCAAGCAGGCACGGCGTGCTGAGGCTCTTCTCACCACCCCTCTGACAAATGGAAGGATGAAATCCTGGCACAGCTGAACTCGACAGTTGTACAGCGCAGCCAGAACCTCATCCTCAAATGTTATGAGGCATTTATCCATATGCTCTCTCACATCACAGCAAATTCATCATCTGCCTACCGAAACCAAATCGCATTTTAAATGAATTATTGGTAGTGATAACATAACTTGAAATCGTTGTATGTGGGCCAGTGTTGTTCCTAGTAAATTCATTGCTTCATAAAGTTGACAGGAATTCTCTTTAGTTGTCACTACAGATGCAAATCTCAACAGCCATTAATATCCAGGCACCCAAAACAACAAACTGTGGGCAGGTTCATGCAGGGCACAGCTGCTTCCAAAGGCACACCGCCTCCAGTTGGTTAAGCATTGGTTCCCAAAAGAAAGCAATGCGCCAGTCAGTGTGCAGAAGGAACTTTCAGAGCTGTGCTCATGGCACAGAAGACACAAACCCAGCAGTTCCTACGTCCGTCACTCAGAATGTTGCTGCTTATGGCCAACTGTTGGTTGCACTCCTACCACTGCACACCTTTCCCACCTGCAGAGATCACCTCTACCATCCCATCTCTTTAGGATCACAGCGCCTCACAAAATGACAGGCCCCAGCATGAGGTCACACACGTTCCTTCCCATTGCCCACCCTTTCAAATCCATCTAGGTTTAAAAACAATGTAACACAATCATTTGCACTGATGAGATCAATAGATAAAAAGGTTTAGGAGATCCAAATTCCTTTGGATCATAATCTCCCCTACAAATACAGATTTAATGTGATTGCGGTGCAAGGCTGACATCGTCTGCTTCAGGTACACAAAAAGACAATTGGCCTGATGCAGCAAACTGAATGGTTATTGCCTATTACCATCCCTGAGATAGCCAGTAAACTACTAGAAATGAAAACAGGTCAATAGGAGTTTATTTCTTGGCTCAGTTTAGAGTACAGAAAGCAGAGCAGTATCATCATCAAACACTCCTCTGTGAAACTATTAAACCCATTGCCCTAGCAGAAGCATAAAAACAAAACATCAAATTCTTCAAACAGCAAAGGAAATAAGCTCTCTCTCTGGCTATGTTCTTAAGCCTTAATTGGCATTTCAAATTGGCAATGGCATACAAAACACTGTAGTGTAACAAATTATTCCTTCTCTACTAATCCACGGGTGACCTACATAAGATCTGACTATAAAGAGTGAGATCTAGTTCAATGAGTCAAGTTGGTCACTTTCAAGCACACTCAATTCTACACTGATATTTAAAGCTCTGCTCCCTCTACGCAGCATACATAGAAGGGCATCACACAAGAGCTCAAGCACTGTATCAGATGCACGTCTGCAAGGCCTTCACCTACTTCCTTTGCAGTAAAATATTTACACCACAGCATGAGGAAGAGACTCGACTGTCCTCATTAATGTATTCACCAAGTAATCCCCTATAGAAGCCACTGTATCAGAGTGAGATGCACATAGCCAGATTCTTCTTCACTCCTAACTAGGGGCTATGCTTACTATATTCTATATGCAAAACACTTCTAATACCTTTCACATTGTCAAAAACTGCATCTGCAATATAAGTAATATCTGTTTGTTACTGCATAATAGCTTCAATAACAAAAAAAAAAATCACACACACACTGCAACAGACAGCAGTACATCAGCACAGTGTGAATTCCTGCTGTGAATCCACAGACTTTATGACACTTCATCTCTCCTTAAAAGAGATTGCAATTTTTTTCCATCTCAACATCAGAGTGACTTTTGAAATAATACACACAAATGAAAAGTAAAAACCTGAGATGAAATGCTATTATTTTGAACATGTGAGCAGTATTTAAATGCCCCCTGTTCATTGCAGGGGAGTTGGACTAGATGACCTGCAAAGGTCCCTTCCAACTCAAGAGATTCTATGCTCCTATGAATATCTAAATAAGTAACTTGTTTCCTTCTGTGATCTCTTCCAATTTAGCTAAAGACTATTTGCTACACTTGGTGTGCGTGCGGCTGCTATCTGCAATTAAATCTGAATTCAGAATTTGATATTGAGGCATTTCTGGCCCACAACAAGCTAACTTAAATCAGTCCATTAGGATTCCTTCATAAGCAATAGATAAAAAGCCATCTGTCTGGCAACACCACTCCATTGTCACAGAACATAGCGCAACTGGAAGTGGTCCACAGTTGCTGTCTTAGCAATGCAGTATAAACTGGGAACTTTGAGTGTTATACTCACAGCGGATTCCATATATCATGAGAGGATCGAGCTGCTTCTTCCCATGCTTCCCCTGGCCTGATAGGTTGGAGATGGCCTGAATTTCCCGATGGAAGAGATAATCGAGCAACGTCAGTGCCATCTTCTCAGCCGTGCGGCAGTTGGTGCTGATGTGCAGCATGTCAGCAGGGGTGATGGGGCAACGGACCCTCATCTCAGGGTTATTTTCATCTCCAAGCCACGTCCCGTTGGGGTAATCCTCTAGAAACAGAGATTGTGGAAATTGTTAGCATGGCCAGGAATGAAAGAGTCAGGTTGAGGGAGCGGCCAACATTTAAGTTCTTTCTGTTGTCTCTGTAGTCTCCATAAGCTTCTTTCAGATCTAGGATGACTGATAGGCTCACAGTATTTGTGATGGATAAAAAGTCAATTCTCAAATCCACATCAACAGTGAGCAAAGCAATTACCATTAACATCCTGTTCTACCAAAGGAACCCAGTGCAATTAGTCCAAGTGTCTCTCAGAGCTTTTAAAAGCGTCTCATGTTAGAAGCCAACAGCTGAAAGCACACTGTATTCACAGCACTCTCATTTTTTATCAAGTTAGTCATTCCCTAAAAATGAATCTCTGCAACCCCACCGTATTCTCCAAGTATAGCTAATTCCAACAAGCTAGCAGCTTTGAACCACATATCTCCCCTAAAGCATCATATTAAAACGAGTCTAAGCAAGATTATAAGTTTAAGTAGTTACACTCAGTAGTGGTCAGTAACTCATCTGATCACTCACAAAACCAGTATTTTAAGCAATAGCAACCACTCAAAACGTAGCCAGAGATCCCAAGCAAAATCTTGTTTTTCCCCTCCAATTTACTGGCCAGCATTCTATATTATTTCCTAAAAACACAGCTTACCAAGGAATAGTCCCAGCACAAAGATAATAAATTAATCATTAGTCATCTCCCCAGAGCATCTTCCCTTCTGGTCAAGGATGAGGTCATTAGCAGCACAATGTATTTTAATTTTAATCACTGCCAGAACTGCACCTAACTTCTCTGTGTATGCACACACACTTCTCTGTATGTGTATCTGCAGAAGATTTTTGACTTTGCCACGGTGTCTCAGTTTGAGGGGAGAAAAATTATTCACCTTAAGAGAAGTAGCAAGCCCTCAATGTAAATGAATCTTTGGTAATGCCAGAAGTTAGTGGATATGAGACTAACAGGAACTAGAACAGAGCCCAGAGGGATGACCAGCCACTAATGGAGGATGGGATGCAACACATGACGGAGGGAGAGATGCCCATTCCAAATGAAAACAGAATTCCCAGTGCGAATGTTGACAACATCAATAGCAATTGGAAAAACAACCCATGTTCACTGACAGAGGCCATTTGTTCTGGGTTTGCTCTTAGTAGAGTGAAACACAAAACTTCCTGACTTAGGAACCCTCCCACTCCAGAGCATTACAGCACCTTCCCACTGTTTCACATAGCCTCAGAATGGTAAAAATGAGAAAAAGACAGTCCATTATATGATTTACCCTGCACAAAATGCCTTTGAAATGGAGCTTTATGGCATATAGAAAGTCATGAAGTCCTGTCTTCCAGAATCCCTTTAGTGACAGAAGTCCAATAGATGAGCACTCTCTGTATTGAACCCCAAGCAATCAACAGCTTTCCTTCTAACAACTGGTGCACGTTGTCAGCCTGCATCTCACCAGACTGTAAGCCAAGGAGATATGCAATAAAACCTAACATAAAAGCAGCTCCAGCACACAGAACACTTTTTCAATACGACCTCCAGGTTGGGTCATACCACTGCTGTCAGATGTAATTTCATTGCAGTGAATAATGACAGCACGGAGCAAACGTTAGATTGTGCAATGGTGATGTATCATTACAAAGAACAGATTATCAAATATAATAATGTCTAAGGAAAAATACTTATCACTGACATATGGAGCAGCTAGTCCCTCAAATTTATTTCTGATGAAATCAGAACTTAATGCTTTGTTCTGAATATATTGTTAGGTGCCTCTTTTTATTATATGCATATAAAGTACTTCACATATACATATGTTTTTTACTTGTACCTAAACTATGTAATAAAGCACATGGGTGGCTTTCTGTCCACAGCACCAGGTGCCATCTGAAAAATAAGGTGGTTCAGATTAATTACGGCTTGTTTTGAATGCCACTGTGTCTGGCCTCACCACAAGTCTGGTTAACATTATCAGGGAAAATAACATTCTGTTCCCGAAGACAAATGGAGTGTTTGATAAAAATTTGGACAGAGTGGGCAAAGCAAAGATGTCATTGGAGAGATGTGGTTGTTTTGCAAAAGAAAACCTAGGCAGCAAAAGGAAGGTGCTACACGCCTTCCAAACCTTACTACCTGACAGTTCATACCATTATGTGTAAGTAATTAATACATTGGGAAAACCTTTCATCTGCACTCCTGCTATCAGCCTACACCAACCAAAGATTTTTATCAATTTGCCAAATCATCACTTGTGTGGTTTTGTCTCCTCTTTCTTTACTGGCACCAAGTCCAGAACATACTGTTTTCACCACATGCAACTGTCCTTTTATTGCTAGCAGTCTGCAAAAAAAGACACTGCCTTGTTATTCTGACCTATGAATGCAAGCCCCACGTGAAATTCTCTCTTGTATTTCCATCCTGCTTTAAAAAGCTCAACTGAAAGCTTCCTTTTGTCTGCAGAAATACAAGGAATCGTTAAAGAAAAATGATGTGTATGAAATTGCCAGCAGTCTTTGCATACATCCACTCAACGTTGACGCCAACACTTCCATTCAGTCCAAACTAAACTGGTCTGAATGTGCCATATTAATTCATTCCCTGCAGTTTCCTGAATGAAATTCTTCCTGTCAAAATGAAGCCTGAACGGCACCAAAACGCTGATGGTAATGAGAGACTGATGATTCAGAAGAGCACAGTAACCTAACAAAAACTCTGACAGCTCTATGGATGTGCCCAGTCTTTTCCTCACCTCTCCCTTTGCCACACATTCCAAGTCATGCATATAAACATACATACATAACCATCACCCAAAGCCTTAAAAGCTGAGGTCCACAGGCTTTGCTGGATAATCATTTTGTATCAGTGGAACTTACATGAGTGAAGTTAACGTGTCTACCTCACTGAGCTACCTGATGGCACACGAGCTAAAATTCTCCTTACCATGAATGAAATACCTGACTTACAACATGAGGCAGCATCAGGCTGTGGGCAACCTGATGGAGCTGTGGATGTCCCTGTTTGTAGTAGGGCAGTTGGACTAGGTAACCTCTGGGGGGGTCCCTTCCAACTCTATGGATTCTATGCAAATATTATCCATACTGAACTGTGCACACATCCGGCACCTTGTGCACAACAACTACGAAGACTGACACCCAAAATAATGGTGAGAAGAGGAGGCAGAGTGTCAGTTATGAGGGAACTGGCTCTGAAAGAGTGGAGAAAAGAGACTGAATAGGGAGAGGGACAAAAAGACAGAGTTTGATGGACGTTCTTTTCTCCGAGCAATTATTTAGCACATAAATACTATTGATTAAAGCTACTTCATTCAAAGCTTCCAGCACTCAAGCCTCCTTTTATGTTCGCTGTAATGGTTCCTGATGTGAATTATCAGGCATTATATTTATATCTAGATAGGATCTAGATGAGCCGGGTTATTTAGTGCACACGTTGCAATACTCAGATACTGAGCCAGGACTCCACCAGGCACTGCACAATCACACACAGCAGCACGGCTTCTCCTCTTTAAAAGCTGCCAAAAAGACAGTGAACACACAAAGGGCTGGGGAGGAAAAATACGGTCAGATAACACACTTTGCTTAAAAACCAGCACATATAAATGCACGCGCTCATCTGTATGCCAGGGTAAACATAAACCTTCCTGGTTTCACCCTGAAGGATTTTTCTTCCATTAATTCTCCTAATGGCTCTGCTGTCCCACTTAAAGTCTGGCATTCAGAATGCACTCTGCAGAGGAGCTCCCATGTGATACGTGCTGCAGAAAGGTACTTCCTTGCACTTCTGCATGCCAAATGCTGTATCACCAGCAAAGTGGCTCTCGATCATTCCTATTTCCAGTGCTAAAAGTCCTGATGTTTTTATCTGATTTGCTCCCTGCACTCAGAAACTCATTTCAATGACGGACAATCTAAGTTTCTGGTTTCTCTTCACTGTTTTTTCAAGATCAGAAAATTTGCCTTTATCTCCATCCTGCTGAATCCAGAACTAGTTTGCTTTTCAATGTTGTTTTCAAATCTTTTTGACTGTATTAAGTCCATTTCTTTTATCTCAGAACACAGTTGACCGTTTCTCTGTGACCAGAGAACACAATGGTTTCAGCAAGCACGTGTGAGCAGGCAGAGGAGGCTGGGGCTGCTACACAGCCATGCACTGCTACAGAAACAGTGCAGGGAGCTTTGAGGTTAGCATCCGAACCCCAATGCTGAGAGCACAGCCACCAGACAAGAGTCACTGCAGATCTCATGCCTGGTCTCCCCATGAACATGCATGCTCCCACTCAAGGAGATGGCAGACCCTGCACTGCTATTCACATCTCTCCACTGGGACACATCCCCCTGTTCAACATATGAGCATCAGCAGTAAGACCAGAAACAAAGCTGGGCTTTGCTCTCTCACCGTGTGTTGTCAACCATGCCTATAAAACAAAGGAAAACCAAGATGAAGCACCTGCCCTCATAAACACTGGTATTAACCCATTCCATTACTCAGTGTGGTTGCATTTGAAAGGCTGAGTGGAAGCTGATACCTGAAGCAGAAAAAAATACCTGGTAGCTGCCATAGAAAGGCAGAAAGACAACTTAAGCTCAAAACAAAAAGAAGCCCCCCTTCCTGGAGACGTTAAGGAATATTTTGGCTGAGGCGTAGGAGATGCTGCATCTTTTTAAGTAAACTCCTGTCAAACAGCTGGAGCTGTTTGACAGGAGTTTGCCCCTGCAAGGGTTCATGGGGGTGTGATTAGCAGAGAGCTCCCAATAATCCCAACTCCATGCAATCCCTTTTCCATAGCTTTCTTTGGCTTTAACCCATCAGTGAGTTCGTGAGGTCTGATCGGCGTGTTCACATCAGCTGTGCACACTGCTATTTTAAGGATGGAAAACGTTTGCTATGTGAAGGTTCACTCTCGCTGTCTGCATGTGGACATGAGCAGCTCGGCAGGAAAAGCAGAAGAGTTGTAAGCGATGATATGAAATGCAGGATTCCATCTTAACAGTGAACTAAAAGTCCTGAAGAGAAGTCTTGGCCGCTTACAAAACAGCTGTTTGGTATCACACTTCAAAACTGGTGAGCTCTGTTAAATACTACCATTGGGAAATGACTGCTTCAGATGCAAAGCTGAAGAGACAGATTGTGACTAAGCAGTTTTCCTTAGAAAGACAACTATTTCTCCTTTAATTAACACACCACACGGACCAGCTTCCCCTTATCTTCTCCAAGAATAGGCATGTTTACATTTCTACTTCTAATTCTGTGATAGGCTTAAAATGCAGTAAAAAGAACACCGAGAAAGCAGATATGATACGAAACCATCACACACGGTGCCAAACACTGCACGTCAGTGTTATCAAGTGTAAAGTTCACCGAACCAAAAGCTAAATCAACGGATC
>PPHD01023061.1:0-12602 GCA_002909625.1 Bambusicola thoracicus | reverse complement strand
GCAGAAACAATATTGCAAACAATTCCCGTGGCAGATAGTAATGATTATTATGCCATGGAGAACCGCACCTGGAGAACGCTAGTGAGAATGATTAATGGGAACAACTGTGCTCAAGGAAGTGTCAGAAAATCGTATCAGTTCTGAGCTATCAGGAATTTTGAGAATGGCATTATTAAGAAGATATCTTCAATTCAATTTCAGTCATCTTTGTGACTCTTACGATAACCACCATCAAAATGAGACTTTCCAAAGAATATTAGAAGTAAATAATAACTAGTGAATGTGATATTAGCACCCTCTATGGCATGCTTCTCATTATGACTGTTCTCTGGTCTAGTTTGTTATCTGCTGCAGAAAGTTTTTATCATAGTACATGTGTAGAATTACAATACTTTTAGGAATCTGTAAGAATTATAAACTTCAGAAATAAGAACCAAAAAACCCTGGATAGTCACAAGCTCTGTGTCAGATTTTTTAACATGAATTCATAGAAAACATTCATATGGTTGCCAAGAGCTTTTACTGCAGGTGTAGAAGGTTTTACTACTGAAGTCAAACTTGGTGTTGAACTGAAGGTATTCATTTTCATTTGCACTGGAAGATCCTAATGAATATCTCAGTGTTTGTTAGGTAGACTTCCTCAACAAACAAACAGTGTCCGAGCCAGACACTTGTGCATATCATGGCACGCACAGTCTGCCTCTAGAGACTGTCTTGTAATCAACTGTAAGTAGAAATGAGAATAAGTTTTTCAGATCAAGTTGATGTCAGCAAGTTTGTAGATGAGGATGCAAGAGTTTTATCACTCTCTCAATTCAGGAATTTTATGTATCTTCCTGTGACATACTAGTTCTAACTAGACATTGCAATTTCCCCTCCTTATGTAAGCCCCCTATCTCTCCCTGTCTCTCTCTTTCTTTCCCTCTCCTTAAGAATGAGAAGAAATAGGAGTAAGGATAAGCATAAGTCTGCCTAGCTTGTAACCAGGGATGTTTTCAGTAGCTGCAGATCAAGGTGTTTGTCATTCATATTTTAGAAAGTGCTGGATTTTGAGTTGCAACACAACTCAACTCAGTCTCTCCTTCATTCATATAGTTTAATCTGGCAGTATTTGCTACTTAACATATTAGCTAGGCTTTTAAAGTGCTCCCTACCACCAAGTCTGAATGGCTGAAATCTGAAAAAAAGCAAATTTAACATCTTTTTTTGGAAAATGCATCACTGGAACAAGTGGCTTTAGGTGTGCTATCCATTCATGGACATTTTGATATCAAATAATCCCAGAGTCTTAATCTAGATATTTTGTTCCATTGTGTAATGCAAAAATGAACTGTGCACAAGTTTCAAAGTGAATGAGCTCAGAAGGAGCAGTCCATGCCCTAAAACCTGGTCAGCAGGAAGACATGGTGCATTTTGTGTGCCAATTAACACACGCATGCACACGTTCCATACAGTTGAAGGAAAATTAAACAAACAAAAGTAGACAAGCACTCCACTCCCTCCACTTTCAGCGGATCAGCCCTCCACCAAAACCCAGATCACACCACCTCAGTCTGTGACAGAAGATATTTAAATTTAGTTACTCCCCTTCACCCTGCAGTACCACTAACTTCTTCCAGAGCCTATTTTACCTACAGTGAGCAAGCACAATTTACTTCATTTCAAGAACATTCAAAACTGGAACTGCAATTTCAATTACAGAAATATTGCAACTTAAGTTTTCAGTGTCACTGAGATCTTAGACAAACTGAAACCTGCAATGTGGGGAATTCAAGTAAGCTCCTCTGAAAATCAGAGCATACCTTACTGCTGGCGACGATGATCCCACTACTAGGTAAAATAATTTGATTTTCAGAATCCAAGTAAAGTCTGAAATTTATCCTCCTATTTTTACACTGAGAACAGCAATATCAGAAAGCTGTTGTCACCAACAAATTAATAAAGTCACATTTTAGTGAAAAGCCTATCTTAAAAAAAAAAGAAAAAGAGTAGAATTCTTCGTTTCCCTACCCAGAACTCATTGCACAGGGAAATTAAAGAGTGAAGCACACAGAAAAGAACAGGTAACAGTGAGACTAAGGTTTTTTTATGACGCTATTTTGCACATGAAATTTAGCAACATGCTACTATTCTAATAAAAAGAAGTTATTCTTCAGGTGGGATGGTTGAGAATTACAAGGCCTCAATTTTTGGATAAAGTACCTGCAGCTTAATTATTTTTTTTTAATTCAGATTTAATGCAAATGTAATTTTAAGTGTTTTACTGTTTCCAGAACTGTCATCCAAGAATGAGATGAGACGATGTTTAGGTTTATTCTGTAGGAATTTTCATTGCAAAATTTTGTGAAATGATAATTCACCACTGCCCTCTGATAAAGTTCCTTTTCCCTTCCAAAACCTAGATGTAAATATGGAAAAGATAACAGACTTACACCAGGTAACAAAAGCCACAACCGCCAAAAACCATAAAACATTCACAATGGTTAAGACGCATTACCCTTATTCCAGTCACGGGGTATAGCAAGATAGAAGCTGTCATCAAAGACAGTGCCATGAAAAAGATCTTAAAGAAAGAATTATCTTTTACAGCAGTTTGATCTCCTAATGGGAGTCTGAAATTTTTCAAGCTCTGAGGACAACAATGCATTTCTACTCTTTGAATGGCATCAACATATACTGCAAAAGAATCTCCTGCAACATCTGCTTAAAGCTTGCATCTAAATTGGCTGTTGAAGTATCTGAATGAATACAAAGACATATATAGCACATGTATCCGACTGTCTTATAGTGAAAACAGAAAATAAAATAATAACAAATAGATACACGCAGGTATGACCACAAATGATAGAAACGTACTGTCCTAGTCTAGCATATTAAAATAGTGCCATTTACAATCGATAAATATATTTTATTTCAGAAACAGTTGTATACTTACGGTTTGAGATTTCTTCTTTTTCTTTTTTATTGCCCTGAAAAAACCTTGCTTTTCTTTCTCCTTAAGCTGCTCAGAGTGACTGTTAAGATTTTCAGGACTTTTCCTAAACATGAGATAAGGCATTGTAAGATAGATTTTATTTTGACATAATTCTGCATAATAATGAGACCTTATGCCAAAGAATGAAAACTAATGGTTAAAGCACTAAGGTTCTTAGTATTTTAGCATTCATTGGTTCAAGGGTTACTATACAAATAACGGATAAATTACCTTATTAAATGGAATAGGAAGAGCACAGTGTTAGGGTAAAATGATTAGCTCAAACCACTGAACTGTTATTTAGGGGAAAGACAAGCATGCATTTCTATTTTATTTTCTTTTAAGCCAGAATTTAATATTCCAACCGAAGTATTTACACCAAAGTTCTTTTAGAAAAATTAAAGTCATAACTTAGAGAACATAAAAACGATGAGGAAGTATAAAAGCACCGGTCCAGTTTATCCACTGCTTGCTGGAGAGCCAGGAGTTGCAAAGTTTGTCAGACAGAACCAATTTCAATCAAAATTCCTGACCTTTGCTGACACGGTTCCAGATTTATCATCAAGGAAGTCTGGGGATCTACTGTTGTCCATTCAACTTAAATACTTCAGTTATTTTGTTACGCGTGGGTGAGACAGTGCTGGCAAAAAAAGACGACCCCAGAGTGGAACAGTTGACTTGCCTGAAGTTGGAATTTTATTTATTTCCACCTTAGATCTTGTTTACAGCTGAATTATCCACAGCTGATAAATGGCATGTTACTTACTTAAAGCATATGCAGCAAACTATGTATGTCAAGTCCTGATATAGAGTAAAAAGATGGCTTATGTAGGACAGTGGTGAGTCAGAGCTGAATGCAGTTCTAGCACACTTTAAAGCGTTCTGAAAACTGGAAAAGGCAAAGGGAAGTTTCACAGAAGTAGAAAGAACGGCCTGCATTAAAAGAGTCAGAGATTTCCAAGCCTTTAGTATGTTAAAAAACACAAATCCCAGCATTTCTAGTTTCCTTGGTTGCGGCGTACAGGTACTTAACCAGGAAGAAATTAGAGTACTCAGTGGATCTTTAAAGCAGAGGGCAAAGGCATAACAAGTAGGTACACGATGAGGCCACAGAAGGCACATTATAAATAAGGCACTGATTTTAGTAATGAGAATTATTAAGCACCAGAAGTAACTCTTCAGTGAAGTAGATCGGTATCTTTTCGATAGTTTTTGAAATTTGACATTTCAAATCAGGACTGCATAAACTCCTGCTGGGTACACTACTGGGCTTCAACCTCAGAGAACTGATGACATTTAATGGCAACTAACACAATGGAGGTCATACTTGGTGCTCTAATAGCCTTTTTTAGCCTTGAGGCGTATGAAAACAAAGGCAAAATTATTCTTCTGTCTTGCTGCAAAACCTGACGGACAGCCACAGTTCTCAGGGCGCTGGATGACGAGGAAAAGCAGCTTTTCTTGGAGCAACTGTAATGTAGCAATACTCTGCTGTCTGCTATAGTTATCTTTGGGTTCTAAATCTGGCTTAGAGCACTACGCTGCAAGCTGGTGATTCAGCAGCTACTACACGCCAAGCTGACATTTTTTTCCAAGCAAATGGGAAACACATAATTGGAGTGGGAATGACTAGAGATGCCTCTCTTATTGATAAGAGTATCTTCACTCTCCAACAGGGTTCGATCAGTTCCTCAAATTCTACCCAAAATAGCCAAAATGCTACCTGGTTCTATAGAAATGCATGCAGTGTTTAAACACTGTAATAAAGTGCAATTATTGAGTAAGATAAATGTGCGTAGGGGAAAGATTTATAGGCAGAGGAAATGGTGGGAATTTTCCTAATTTAGAGTTTTGTAACTTATATCTAGATCCAAAAAACATTCAAGCACTCAATGTGATAGACAAGATGTGAAAATTTGAAATGGGAAAGTTGATATGGGAAAAACCTCTACTTCAGTATATCGTTATTAGGTTTCTATGACAGATTTGAAAGATCCTGCATTGCTAAAGATTCCCGTTTATGTCATGTCCCTGGATTTGGTATCACTGCATAACAGCAGTAAGTTTTGTATTATTCATCTAAAGCATTGAGGAGAAAACCCAAAAGTAAACACTACTGAAAGCTTTACAGAATCTGTCAACTCTCAAGAATGACTTCACACAAGCAAAATAACTACTGAATTATTTACTAAATGCTATTTATTTTGGGGAGTTTCATCTTCCTTAATCTATGAGAAAACCTAGAGGAAACCAAATGCCCCAGATATCTTGCTTGTACTCTGAAAGTCACGTGAATGGGGCTGAGAATTGCTCACACCTTTCCCCAAAGGAGCTACTGCACACTGACATCTGCAGACACACCCCAAACCATGGCTCCAGCGAAAATTACCAACCCAGAGACTATGCTGCCTACTGAAGGACCAGTCTCAGATCTTAAGTCCCAGTGTGGTTACTCTGCACTGTCCTTTAAAAAGTCAATGCCTTGACATAGCTATGGCTATTCTGCTCCAACATCCAACCTTCAGTGGAAACACTGTATTTTTAAAGGTGAACTTTTAATCTACAGAATAAAACCTAGGACGACTTTTGCCACACTTTCAGGCAGATTCAGTCAAGTGTAGTTCTTTTATTTGGTCCAATGAACCTGGACATGAAAAGTGCTCCCAACAGCAGATGAGTAGGCAGAAGTGAAACTCGGTGCCATAATTCCCTCATTATGACTCCAGTGACCAGACAGTGGAGAAAAGTGAGAGGCTGAGAACTCTGCTCATTTTCAATTGCTGCTTACCCAAAAGGCAGTGGTTTTACACCAACGGGCTTATGTCATTAACTCCTATGACTCATATTGCAGTACAGTTCTCTGAAAAAGCACTGACCTTGAAAAGCAACTGCTTCAAAACACATGCTCATTATATCAAGAGAGCGAACATATATAGCATTATAGCAGGAAGTTTCAACACCAGGATTTTGTAATGAGTAAAAATAGAGCAGAACATTTGGATCCATGAGATAAAACACTGGGGTATTTTAGGCATCCCAAAAGATGGTTTTCTGACAATGGACAGTACAGAAAAAAAGAAAAAAAAAGACTATCAGAAAACAATCTCTGGTACAGTCACACTGCAGTTCTTACAATGTAACTGCCAAGTCTTGGTATTTTGCATAGAGCTTCAGGTCTGGAGAGCAAGTGGCTATACCAGAGCCTGTTACGCAGCGTCTCTTTTACTAGCAAGTAAGACCAGCCCTAGAGAAAAGTCCTCACTGACAGAACTTGCCCTCCATCAGAAATTAAAAGCAAAATGTGCTCTTCTCCATTATTTACTCTTTTTTTTTTTTTTTTTTTTTGTATGCATCTTTTGCATGCTTAGGACACATAATATAGATCGCATTGGTTATTCTGGTCAAAGATACTTGGAAAAAGACATAGAAACAAGAGCAATGCTGTGACTATCATCGCCCTTTGGGCAGGAAAGGCATCCAACGTTGTGCAGGTACATCAAGTTGTAGGAGCAGACATGCACGGGGCAGGCAAGCTGCTGTGCTTTAATATAAACTTGAAAAAGAAAAGTAAGAAGCATGCTACATTCATGCTGCCACAGATACGCTCATACCACACACAGCTCTTTTCTGGAGGCAATTCCTCATGCTTCAGCTTAAGTTATTCTTCATTAACCTTAATCTCAGCAGGGAGCTGGGTCAGAAATCCTCTAACTGCCACAATACTGTTCTCTGTAGAGAACTGCTCGCAATTACATGAGTAAGATTTTGGTCTAATGGAGGAGTTATTGAAATGTCTGAGGTTCTCTTTGAAAGAAAAGTGAAGGAACAAAACACAAAACTGTTGGCAGCTATACAGTTACCATAAACAAAAGCAAGACAATATCAGAGACCTGAGAAGCATCTCAAATACGTACTTCACCTAAGATATCAATCCCACAAGCTGAAGCCCATCATAGTTTTAGACTTACTGGTCTAAAAGCCTGGTGCTGAAAGCTTGAAAAGCAATGTTCAGATTTCATCTCTGATAACAGTTGCATTTTTTTTTTTCTCATGAAAAAAGGTAGGGTTTATTAGTTGGAATAATACCCTGATCTACCATCTTATCTACAGAATACAAAGCAGAAGCCACTATAACTACTAGGATCACCATGTTATTGCTTTACAAAAAAAAGTATATATACTTTATGTGTATATATACACATACACATTTTATACTCCTCCCATAGCACCCCCTGATAATTCAACAAGTGAGCAAAAAAAAAAACCAAAACATGTGGAAATAGTTGGTTTCATAAACTTGTAGTTCATTGGGTTTATTTCTCAGACAATATCGAGGACTACAAATTGTGGAAGGCTTCCTTGCAAATAACATTACGTTTCATTACCCAGTTTTAGTACAAAACAAAACCCACTGATGAACAGGGAAGGGACAGGGAAGAGGCACTGTTTAGTAGAAGAAAGCCTACATGCACTGGCAGGGAGGCTGAGATGCAGCCAAACAGATGAAAAAAGCAAACACAGCAGATGATAATGCATATGCCATAGTCTTGGAAAGGAAACGTCAGAGGGAAAGCGATACCATTTGGAAGGTGAACATCTTCAGGCTACGCCGAGCAGATTCCTAAAGCCTCCGCCCACACCAGCGTAATACACTGTTGATTTTTAACCTTGCAAACTACAAATTTGGAATTTTTTAATATTTCTAGATAAATTCTAGGTATCAGTAAACGAACTGGAGTGAATTTGCTATACATGAATATTCATACTGCAGACAGTTGAACAAGCTTTCGGCTGCCTTGTTCAGGAACTGGTAACCTTCTAGTTTCAGGGAACTCAGTGTGACTGTTTTCACACTGACACTGAAACAGCAATATTAAAACCAGGTGGGTCACATTCGTAACATATATATTGCAGAGTAATGTATATTGCAGAATAATGTACATTTAGCAGAGGGTAGTTAGAGTTAGGGTACTATGGTTAGACTGTGGTTGGACTTGATGATCCTTGAGGTCCCTTCCAACCTGAGTAATTCTATGATTCTATGATTCTATTGTTTTTGAGTCCTGACAACTAACAACAGATAAGAGTTAGCCTCTGACACTCTTACGAGTAGGATGCTCTTCTCTTTGTTCTTGAGTCGCAGAGTGTTTGTGTGCTTATTTATTTGTACACGTCTAGGAAATAATATATGTATTGCTCATTATTATTTTTGCAGGCAGATATGGCATATTCTAGCTGTTTGTCACAGAACAAATAAGCTTTAATGGACAAAAAAGATCTATGCAACAAAGCTTTCCAAAAGTTTCCAAGTATCTTGTAAGCAATCAAGCATTTCCGGTATGATGTGTGATACTGAACATTAGAATTTATTCCGAAGAGATATTTAGAAAGATAATAATGCAAAGTTAAGGGTAACACACGTCAGCATTTTGGCACACTAGCAGAACAAGGTTAACTATCTTGCCTATTACCTACTACTTTTGCCAGCTCAAGACAAAGCTTGTACAACTTGAAAGAGAACTAAACAATCTATGCTTGTTCCTGAAGATGGGATACTAAGCTAGCTCAAGGTCATTCAGAGGAAACTAAACTCAAACAAGAAGATTTTCTAGAAAGACGTAGAATATACCATTTTTTTCCCCAAATGAGATTCTCAAAGGTTCTGAAATAGTTTAGTAATATAATAGTAAAGTAGTAGTTTAATAGTAAAACCTGATCACAAAAGTAGAGTTTATAACATCTTTATTTTAAAGAGGCAGGACAGCGGGGACAGAGTGAAGAAATGCACACAAAGACAAGGGAACATTTGTGACAATTCAGTCTAGCAAACATTCACAAAATCTTTGACAGAAGAAAGGTAACACGGAGCAATAGTATGAGAGGAGCGATATTTTACAGCAGTGGCAAGTCTGAGTGGAATACATGTCACTCATAATTTGAGATGAATTGTCGTGTACCAGTTATGTATGTCTGTCAGACATCAATATTGACTTCATAAAACTGATGTAAGCAGAATCACAATCCATTAGAGCTTTCAACATTTTCATAAGCGTTTACACAACTTCTATACAGAAAATTAAGTAGAGGAACACAGACTCTACATCACTCAGGAATCTGCATTTACGGCACAGAACAATTTTGCAACAACATTAGATCATTGCCAGGACAGCTTGCACAGAGCAACAGGTAGAGCTGGGCAGGAAACATTTCAGGAAAATTGGGAGTAGGAAAAGGAAAGAGAAAGAGGAATGCATCCCAAAGTTAACTCGCTGTTGAGGGCATTGCCATTCCTTCCATTTCACAAGACTAAATGATTATTCTGCGGGTTTTTCTCTCAAAGGAGCTGTTCCACTTTGTGGAAATATCTGAGTATATTAAACGGAGCAAGGACTTAGATCTAACTCTCTCAAAGTTAATCAAGGGTCTTTTTCACTAGGCTGTACTCTGCATCTCTGCGGCCCTTTCGTTATTCCAATAAGATGAAATTTCTAAAGGAGAATATATTTAGGGTAAAAAGAGAATGTGCTTTAACTTCTGGTTCAGGGCATTCACTCGTTAGATCCAAGATCTTGCTTCAAATCTCTGGTTTAAACAACAAAGAACAAAGGCCCTGCACTTGAGTTCTTCACATGCCAAAAAATAATGCTGACCCTACAGTACTCATTATTTTGAGTATTTCTCTGGTTTTGACTGGCAATCAAATCCTGGAACTGAAGACTCTTCCCAAACATTTTAAGTTGATATTAGCCTGTTCCTTCGAAAAGTTTTGATTTTGGTAATTTGTAATTGTAAGGAAAATAAATACTCGGTCAAAAAATTCCCAACCAGCTCTAATAACATATGTTATTATTTCAGTTCAGAGTTGAAATAACATTACATTTTCCTTTGTAATAACCACATAATAAAAGGTAATATATTACTGAATGACATGTAAAGGAAAACAAGATTCCAGTTGTCTTGTGGTATGCAAGATAAGAAGATTCAAATATGAAGGTCAAGAAAAGATATAAAAAGCTTCAACAGTGAAAACAAAGACCTTATTTAGCCACATAAATTACAACGTAAGTACCACCTTTTTTTACATATGTCACCCGATCCCCAAACTAACTTCCACAAAACTGATGTAGGTGGAGCTACTGCAGGACAGGAAGCAGATTATAGATAATCAGAGCAGGTGACAAGCGTTCTGGAGTAAACATCTTCCGCTGCTGACATGGGTATATAACCTGAACAAAAGCTGAGATACCATTTGTTTGTGTCCCTCCTCCTTTCTTTTTTAAGCAGATAATTCACAGACTGTTCACATGAAAATACAATCTGTTAACAAACCACTGAAACAGTTTTTTAGCTACCATAATTTTATGGCGCTTTCAGAGAGCAGTGTTGCAGATAATGGTACGAAGTACACTTTAGTCATGAGAACGCATATGGCCCATTCCTCCCAGCAATCCTTTGAAACCGTTTGCTTATTTTCATTCATTGCACTTTATTGTGATCGAACGAAGTAGAACATTAAGACTATTTTAGCTATATAGCTCTCACGGTAAGAAAATTAAGACTTTCCCTTTAAGTCCTGCAAAGCTACGCATATGCTGCCATTCTATTAGCGTAGAGTTAATTGCTCTATGTTATATAATAGCATCATGTGATACTTTTAAATCTTTTAAAATCAATATACTCCACTAAGCTGTTGCTTTAGCCACTTTCCCATAGAATGTGCTCAATTCCTTCTGTGATGCATAAGCAAAGAAAGCAGCGGTCCCCGCTGCAGGGTGAATATTATATTCTTCATTAACACACTCCTATTTCATATATGGAAACATGCATTTTGATATATGTATTTTTTACATTTATTTGACAATTCATGCTTCTAGAAACCACAGATGAAGCTATGGGTTCACTACATGCACACAAGCACTTTGTATTATCTTTAACCAAAGGCTGATAATGGAAAAAAAACCCAAGAAAAGGGCAGACAAAAGAGCACCATTTCTAACGCATTCAGTGCAATGAAGTATTTCTTGCTGCTCAAAGGGGGACAGCAAACATGCAACGTCGTGTCAGTACAGTCAGAGGGAGCACTAAAGCATATACATACAATAGCAAATTTTGAAAAAAAAAAATCTTGTAGGTTTTTTTTTTTTTCTCCTCTCAAAAATCCTTTCTTTTCCTGCCATTCTCTACACATCTGTGTAAATAACAACTCACCAGGTATCAAAGGTGGTTTGTCTCTTTGAGTGGTTTGCCACCGTGCTGCTGTCTGCTGGTAGTACAGAGGCTCTGTTTGACACATTGTTTTCTATGTATGTGCTGTCTGGACGCGGAGATGGAACTGAACAGAGAAATAGCAAACACTGTATACTGAGCTCTGCCAAAAATCACATCTTTGAGTTGTATGATTCCTCTCTACCTCTTCTACAAAAACAGATGAAGTGACAGTTGCACCTTATGTAAGAAGTGTAAAGACACTATTTTTTACAGTTTGGAAAGCCCTCCTTTTATAATAATTGCAAGATAATACTGTAAAATGATGGCATCATTAGAACTTGGGTAAGATATTCTAAAGATCATTTAAAGATGCCTGCAAGTGTGACTGATAGTTAAAACCAGGAAATAGAATAAAAGGCTGCATTACTGGTATTAAAGACACAAAATACAGCTCACCCTTTGTCTTAACTCAAGCCTCAGGTACAAAACAAAACAGTCATCTTGAAAAAAAATTGCTGTAGATTAATGTAACTAGGAGTGAGAGATCACTTATTAAAAAATAAAGGGATCAAAATCAAATATGTTTTTTAAACGAAAATACTGTAATTTTGAAAATAGGTTATACATACCTAAAGTACAGATTTGCTATGAGAATGATGAATAACATCAGAAATATATGCACTGGATTAAAACTGATTGGACACCAGTTGCGGCACTACTGTACTGTCAGAATACTTTATCAAAATTGAACTGTTAATTTTTGATTAATTTGTAGTACAAAAGTGCAAGCCAGTAACCTCTGTTTGAAGCCAATACTTAATTGAGTCAATAGGAATTTATAGCATTTCATAGTAACTTTTCCTTTCAGTAACTTTTACATATACTTTTATCAACGCATACTTTGAATATAATACCACTTTCCCAATGAAACAGTTTAGTCTGTGCATTAAAATAAAGTTGTTTCCTGTATGTATTTAAATAATTGCAATGGGACGCTGACAAGGACTGGCAGATCTGACCATGGCTAAAGCAGGTCACCTGCCAATTGATCAACCTGAAGAGGATCAGAGGGAGACTGGTAACTCTACTTAAGGTCATTAGGTGACTCATAATCGAATTTTAGCTGATTGTGACTACTTAAGATTCAGGGGAGCCCCACAAGCCTCCTAATATTCGTAGGACAGTAATTAGCTTGACATCCTCGTTCTCTTCAAAAGGATTACCCAGGTTTAGCCACGAGACAGCTGCTCATAAATCACTGTCTTTATTGTACCATACCAGAACAATATCTATTCGTGTATACACACACATGCATATGCACATACATGCATATATGTATGTAGTTATGCACATGAACACGCTCCTACTTTATTATTTGTTCTCTACTGGGCTTACATAACTGTGCTTTTACTTGTCAAAA
>PPHD01023060.1:0-12602 GCA_002909625.1 Bambusicola thoracicus | reverse complement strand
TCGCAAGGCCTCAGAGATAGCGTAAGGCCGTTGGCTTTCGGACAATCTTTCTCTCAATTATTTTTGATTTATATTGTATTATAGTGTATTATAGTGTGTTATCTTGCATATTTAGTAAATTAGTTTGTTCCTCCTCAGATCGTTGCCGCTGTTTTTAATTGTTCTGGGGTCCCCTGGGTTCCCCTTCCCGGAGGCGCGGATTCTGCGGAATCCTTCTGCCCCACTAGTCACGGAACCGGGCCGGACCAGCCCATTAAACCGTCGACACCTACATATCTGCATCTCTCTGACTCCAGCACATCAAAGCAAGAGCTGTAAAAAAAAAACCTTTCATCACTTGTGAGTAACCTGTGCTCTGCTGTTATTTAGCTGGTTTCCAGTGCACAGTCTGCACCACTACTCTTGCTCCAGTTGTCCCACACAGCCTCCATAGTGGTACAAGCAGAACTGTCAGGCTCCCCCAGTACCCAAGCACATTCCAAACATGGACAAGTCCCTGCAGCAAGAAAATCCCAATGGAACCCTCCCACCAATACATGTAACCCCTTTCTAAAACTACAGAAATATTCAGCATGCACTTTATACACTGGTTCAAAGCCAGGACTGAATTCTGCACAACACACCAAATGTCGTGTTTTGGTGCATGCATACCGTCTGCACTTTTCACTGCCTCTCCCAAGTTTGTAATGGAATAGATGACAGATGCAGCCACTCTCCCTCACTATACAGCTCTTCTGATTTCCATCACACCCTCCCTTCTGCTCTTGCCCAGTTGAAGAGCCGTCCTTATCTCTCCCTTCTCCAAACCTCTGCTGGCTCAGCTCTAAATTTCTGAAAAAAGGAGGGCAGGACCATGCACAGTACTGAAGATCTGCAGGTAACGTGGATTTACTCACAAAGTGGCATAACTGCTCTCAAGTTTGTTCTCTTTTCCTCCTACTTACTAACAGTTGATTTGGGTTTTTTGACCAATGTCAAGTTCCAGGCTGACATCAACTAAAAGCTAATCCAATTCCAAGCTCTTCCCAACACTAGACTCATTACTGGAAGAGACCAGATTTGTGGGATAAAGCACATAAAATATAGAAATATAGTTCCAAGTGCCTAAACAAACAGCTGCCTTTAGCTGATCGTTGGAAAAGTGTGAGGGAGTACAAAGGATCTAAAAGACACCAGCACACAGTCTCAGGAGTGAGTTAAACACTGCCAGGCACTGCACATCTGCATCATCAGCAGTGCACAGTGACCAGCAGCCCAGGTCTATTTATAAACCAGATATGCACAGCTGTAGCCTGCAAGGAAAGACCAGGATTGCAGGCTGTCAGTCCTCAACAATATGTTGTCTAATTTACGAGATGGCCATGTTCACATGCGCATGCATCCTTTTCCCAAGAGAATTACAAACAGTAAGTGCAGTGCTTTGAAAACAATACATTTCATCAAGGTTTCTGTGCAGGGAACAAGCATCTCAAGCAAACGTCCTCACACAACCTTCCCATTCCCTCACCCTATGTCCAGAATGTGACTGAGGGGCTATTGCAGCCACAGCTCACCACAGCTCAGGGGACCACTAGCCCTCGCGTAATTGCTGGGTTTCTTTATAGCCCTGACTACTTGGTACACGAAAACAAAGTCATGCAGTATTAATCTGCATGGAGAGAATACATGAATTTAAGTTTGCAAGTGAAGTATTTGGAAGTCACACATGCCTTGAAGCAGACATTTGCACCAGGTCAGATCACCTGTGCCATAAGTTTCTCTTGCAGTGGTTTCAGATACAAAGTTCTGTCTACCACTAAGCAGCTAATGAGAGCATTTTCTTCCTGTGTAACAGGAAACAAAAGCCACTATCATCTCCTCCTTGTTAACCCCTCTCACTGCACACTCCCTGGTGAGCCTAACTCTTCTATCCAGGAGTCCTTGAACAGAGGACCCAGCATCAGCATAGGACAGGATAAGAGAACTGGCTGCTCTCAGGTTGCCATGGGTAAAGCACTGCTGAGGAACAACAGGCCAAATTAGCCCGGTCAGGACAAAGAAAGCCCCCAAGATTTGCTGACAAAACATGTGGGCATGAATTGCACCTGCTGGTGAAGCAGAAGCAGCAGCAGAGGAAGCCTGGAGGCCAGGTGACAGCCTGGGCTCTGCTGTCCCCTCATACCCTGGGGGCCTCTGGCTGCAGGAAGACATCCACATGAAGGCTCCAGCTGCACAGCCTAGACCAGCAGCTATCATGTAGACCAAAGCGATCTCCTCACCAAGGGAATAGGAACCACAGACAGTGAACGTGTCTTTCTGTGTCCTGCAACCACAAAGCAAAGCCCCCTTTAAAAGAGCAGTGTTCTGTAAGAGCACAGGACACCAGACAAACATCTGCCAGGCCCAATGCTGCCAATGCAGTCCCAAGTGAAATAAATGAGTCTTTGTTCACAGTCTAACACTGTATCCATTCAAAATACAGCAGCTCCATCCAATGAACGTATTTCTTCAGTATTAACTGCATGTTTTCCAACCATAAGGCTACCAAACAACAGGAGCGTTAGAAGCACAAAGGCAGAACCTTTGTCCTTACAATGGCTTTCCTGGCCACAAAAGGTTATTTCCTCCAGCACCAGGTGGTTCCAAAGCATCTCACAGTCCTGTGGGCACCTACAGACTGAGATCCTATTCCTCACCTGTCCTGGATGAAACGATGCTTCTGGAGTCCAAGTTAAGTTTCTTCACTAGAGAATCAGGGTCAATAGTGAGCCCAGAAAAGATGTCAGATGATGAGAAGTCCCAGTCCTGATAAGAAATAATAACCAGGAGTCAGTACCAATATCACCAGCAGCATTCACTAGAAACAAGATAATTAAACCCTCTACCATCCTGCTGGGAATAATGAATACACTCCAGTAGTGATGTGCAGGTGCCTTTCATCAGCAGGCAGGGGAGCATCCAGGGCTTTGCCACCATCCAGTATTCTGAATCCCACAGCTGTTACCATTTTTAATGGACCACTACCTGAATCCCACCTCATTCAGTTGAATTTAAGTTTACTCCTAGATGAATTATGAACAACACCCATAGGAAAAGCCAGACTTATAACAGATATGTATACAGAGAACAATGCGGATAGGTTTTAGGCTCTTGATCTGTTGCCTGTGTCAGGGGACATAAAGAACACTCTGTGACTAACCGCTAGCAACTCACCAAACCTTCAGCATCACATTCCTTTAAGCACACAGTACTTCCCAAATCCTAAGGTTTGGACTAGCCTTTCTGGTTTGCTATGGAGAACTCAGTGCCTTAACCAAGTGTCACTCAGCACAGACACACAACTGTACAAAGCTATAAGCACATCTCAACATGGTGCAGCCTATTTACTCCCTTCCAAAAGGAAAGCAGTAGATGCATAAATAACATTTACTGCTGTCCCTGTGTCCTTACTACAAGGGGGGAGGGATCAGGTCTGAATGGCCAACCAGCTGCTGGGATCTAGTGGGATGTAAAGCCCCTAATGGCTATGCATGAGCCATCAGCTCATCCCCACCTGCCATGGCCAGAAATGGGAAGGCACTGCAGAACAAGGCCTGCAGCTTCCCATGGTATGTACAAAGGACCTGCTAGGCAGCACTGGGTGGGGTGAACCTAAGGGCTACCAGAGCCCCTAGACTCATGACCCACCTGTCTTGAGAAGCCACCACCCTTATGGCTTGTTCATACCAGCGGTGTGCAGCATGGGACACAAGCAGGCACCTGACAAAGCTCAATGCTACAGCAGCTTCAACACACAGATTTTCTAAGAATAAGAGTGTTTAGAAAATTTAACTCAACCTTCTTCTGTTTTGAGGTCCTCCAGTGGGCCAGTCTCATGGCATCTCACTATGTGGTCAAAGACCACTTCCTTGGACATCTTTGCTAAGCCACACCTGGAGCTGCAGAAAGGCATCCTCAAGAGCCTGCCCTGTGCATACAGAAGCAGTGACACCTGCCAGCCTGTCAGAGGTCACAGTGCCATTGCGAAAGCCCACGAAGGCAGCATACATCATGGCCACTAGATGTGCCTCACAATGTCCCAAAGCCTTCAGACAGTTGCACAGGGAGGGTGCAGGACCACCACCACATGCCAAACATCAAACCTCTGCACACGCAGCTCAGACAGGAGGAACTGCCTCCACCACAGAAGCATCGCCCTGCTACAGCTGACTGGAGGAGCTGGTAAGTCCCAGTCCCTGCTGACCAGCAGCACACCAGCTCCTGATCCATGCTTCCCATACAGACTGTGCCCAGCCTTGCCACAGTCCTCAGCAGGCTGGATCCACTGCCCTGGTTTATAGAATCACCAAGTCACTGAAGTTGGAAAAGACCTTCAAGGCCACCGAGCTCAACCACTGCCGGGCAGATGGTCCCACCACAAACCTGCATCCCTCAATGCCACATCTGCACATCCTTAACCACCTCCAGGGATGGGGACTCCAGCTCCCAGGGCAGCCACCCTCTACGACGAAAGTCTTCCCGCTGCCTGAGTAGACCCACCCCTTCCCCCTGGGCTGAAAACGTAAGGAGCACGAGGAGGTGCTGCCTCGCACCCGGGCGGCTCCGCGCTCCGCACGCTGGGCCGGAGCCGCCGAGGGCAGGGGAAAGGCTGCTTCTCTGCAAAACGAGGGAAGCCGCTGCGCAGGGCAAGCGCATAGCTTCAGCCACATCGGAGCCAGCGCGGCATCACAGCAGCCGAGCCCCTCGTGACCCCGTTCCGCTCCCCCCGCAGCCCCGCTACCTTCGCCGCGGGCGTGCTGCGGCCGCCAGGACCGGGCGGCGCCGGATCGAGGCGCGGCGGGGGTCGGGGCGCGGCGCGGTGCAGCCGCCGGCGCCGTACTTTCCCCACCATGGCCGGGCAGGGCGCGTGCCGGAAGAGGACGCGGCCACGCGGTGCGCGCACACGGCGCTCCCCCGAGAACGCCGTTTGCTGGGCGGTGCTCCCCTCCCCCTTCCTTTCCTCACTTCTTCCTTCCGGGGCGGGCGATGGAGACAGGGCGGGGCGGTGCCTCCTGGGCGTGGGGCTGGAGCTGCTCGTTGTGGCGCTTAAAGAAGCGGTTGAACGGGCTGGGAAGTTGTCGGGGGTAGTGGGGTCTTCTGCGCTCTGCTTGTGCAAACCGTTGAGGAGAGCTTGGTTGCGCTGTGGTTAAACCTGGAGCCCTGGGTTGAAGCAGAGGACTGGGTTGCAGCCTAGGGCTGCGTCATAGAATCAAAATGAAGAAATCAATTCAAGGAAACTTAGCAGCAGAAGTTTTATCACCATTAAGCAGGTATTCTTACTGGCAGCGCTGGGATAGCATTGGGATAACTCCAAAAAGTGCTGCACCAGTTGATTATTTGTGCGCAGATTATATTTTCACATGTATTACACAGTCATTGCATTCTCCAAATCTTTATCCTGTCCACTCCCAATGACTGCCCAACAGGTACGCTCTTATTTGGTGGTCTTTGATGTCATCTTTAGCCTGCTGCTTCACCTCCTGCATTTGGCTCATCTCCACACCATGAAGGACTCCTTTAGTCCCGAAGATCGCTGCGGAATGCAAGGACAAGCAGAGAAGTCTCTGCACACACAGGTTTGGAAAACAAAGGGGAATATCTTGATGCTGTCTGTCACATTCTAGGCCAATTCCTCCTGTTGCATGGATCCTAGCTTAAGGACTCCACAAAACTGGTATACGGTGCTTCTGTTGTGTGTTTCTCTTGTGTGTTTCTTTTCCCTTGTTAAAGCAGAACAGTCGTACAGCATGCCTCCCCATCTACAGTGCTACATAACAATTGGCATCCACATCTATGGTGGATACAAGCAAGCTTTAATCATATTATGCAGCAATTCAGCAGCTATGCTTATAAGAATAAATTATCAGAATGGTTTGTGTAATTACTTCTTCAAATCAGAATCATTGAATTGTTACGGCTGAAAAAGACCTTTCTAGGATCACAAAGTCCAACCCCAACCCACCCCGCCATGCCCACTGCCCACACCCCTCAGTGCCACATCTCCATGGTTCTGGAGCATCTCTGGAGATGGTGACTCTGCCACTTCTCTGGGCAGCTGTGCCACTGCAGCACTGCTCTTAATGAGAAGAAACATTTCCTAATACCAACCTGTGCTAGCATGTATAGCTGGGTCAGGAGGGGCCTGGCCCTGTGACTGGTTGGAGTTGGAGCTGTGGCCCGGTTTGGAGTGGAACTTCTGCTGCACTGTAGGCATAGCCTGGCCACTCTCTGTGTGCTGACAGCCACAGTCTGCTGTGTGAAGAGGCTGCTCCTGCCCCACGTGCTCACACTGTGAATGGTTTACAGGCCTGTTCAGCTTGGTTCCATGACTAATGGGGCGGGGGGACACATGGACCCCACACCTCAGGAAAGGGAAAGGGTAGGGAGATGGGAGATGGACCTAAAAACAAAACAGCAGCAACAATCTGAGGAGGAAAGCTAATGTACCAAATAAGATATCAGAATGCAAGATAACATAATACCATATAACATAATACCATAAGATAACATAATACCAATACTACCAGTGCTCTACATGATGTTATGATGTGAAATACCAATAACAAAAATCATGGAACCAGGACAGCCAGGCACTGCTCTGCTTCCTTGGGCCTGGCACCCCAGTGTGGGTGGCACAGCATCCTCCTGTGCTGCTTCTGCAGGCAGCACAGTTCTCTTCTTTCAAAATCACAGAAGATACCATGATGCATGCAATGCTCTCCAGCAGTGGCTTTCTCAAACAGAGACTTCCCACCACCAAGGGAGTGGCACCCATTTTCTTCTGCCAGATCCTTGCTCAGCTCTGGCATGCAGATAGGGGAATGAGCACTTTCCAAGCTCAACATGACAGCAGTCACTGCTGCTAACCTGTGCTTCCCAAAGCAACATCCGTGAGATTTTGCTGTGCAGGAAAGTGAGGAGGAGGCTGGGACCTGGAGAAAGCCAAGCCAGGGAGACCAGTAGTGGTGGGTCTGACTCCCACTGTGGCAGCAGGCAAGGTCTTGATGATGTCTTGAGGATGTTAGGGAAGACATAACATTTGTCAGGTGTAGAGAATGTCACTGGGAAGAGTTTGGTTGCCTTACTGTATGTTGGGTAGTGCTATTGGGGAGCACAGCACAAAAACAACCCCTCTGACCCGCCACACTGCGGTAGGAATAGGCCAGAGGCACCACCTGCTGCTAGTTCATGGTGGAGCCTGGCCCCAGCTGGCAGAGAGGGGTCCTGCAAAAACCATAGCCAGGAAAAGGAAAAGGAGCAATCCGTGCTGGTGGAAACATAATTAAAATGTAAGTAGTCAAAATAAAGAGGGCTGTTAAAAGTCACAGGGAATGGTTAGAACCTTGAAACAGACTGGAAAGCGCTGTGACTCTGTAGTGGTGGTGTAGTGATCACACACCTACAGGCCCCTACAGGACACCCTGCAACAGCAGAGTTAAACCGCAGCAGCTAAAAGAAATCAGATGTAGAAATAAGAAGACGTCCTTTAAAAAGTGGAAGTTGTGCCCAAATCGGGAAGTATGAGAGGCGAAATCTTCAAGCAGCTGAAGGCCTCACAGCTGGAGCTGTCTTCTCCAGCCCTGACTTGATTCTTCTTGGGCCCCTTTTATCCATCAGCAAGGAGTGACCGCGCATTGGCTGTGCATGCAGTGAATGGTGCAGGCTGATGAGCTGCCAGCACTGGAGTGCTTGGGTCAGCAGGAGAAGGCTCACTGGTGACTGTCTGGCAGGGCCTCTTAAACCTGCAAAGCGAATAACAAGCCCACGTTAATTGTCTCTCAAAAAAATCTAAGATACCATGTATTTTTCAGTTTAGTGCCTTAAAAAGGCTATGAGAGAGTTGCCTAGAGCCAGATCCTCTCTACTTGGAGTGTGCTAGGGGGGGAAACCACAACCTGCATGGCAAAATCTGAAGGCTCAAAAAACTGCATGCCCTCAAGCTGCGTCATGGCAAGAGCAGCGCTGGCATCCTCTGTTGGGTGGGGAGGACCTGCCCATTCCAATAGCCTCCCCATGAGGCAAAAACACCAGATCCAGACTGGGGCCAGAGGGGAGAGCTGCCTCCCTGCCTCCAGAGCTGAGGGTACCAGCATATCCCCAGGGCACTAGTTTTCCAGATTCCCCAGAGCTGGCCTCATTTGCCTGCCAGGCAGCACTGTTGAAGGTCAAAGTGGGCAGAAGAAGGTGTTTTGGGCAGGTCCCCAGGCAGACAGTGTTCAGCTTTGGCTTTGGTGCATGGGCTGGCTGGGTTTGGGGGAAGGCGCCCGCCCACAAGCTACCGCTCTGGCTTCCTCCTTTCTGCTCCAGCCAGCGCAAGACAGAAGGAGGAAGGACCAGCACCAGAGCTCCTGATTCTCAGCTGCTGCTCCCAGCTAGGCAGAGCTGCCAGGGGGCTTCCAGCCTCCCTGCACTCCCAGAAGAGGAGCTGAAGGGAAGGCTTGATGTGAGGCAAGTACTCTTTCACTTTTGTGCACCTCCTTTCTGGGGGGAGGTGGATGGGCAACTAATAAGTTTCATAGCCATGGCGTTTCCACGAATTTGTTTTGTAACTCTTGATCCAGCTTCGTGCAAGGTTTGGCATGCTGCAGACTGGCATGTGGCCTTCCCAAAAGCAGACTTGCCTTATCTGTGCATTTCTGCTTTCAGAGGAAGGAGTGAGCCCAGAAGCATGAGCGGTTATTAGGGGAAGGTTTCAGACCCCAAACAGCTCCTTCCTCACCCACCTGTGAGCTTGGGAAGCAGCAGAGGCCCAAGGTGCTCCTGTTGCATCCTCTCAAATGCAGCTGAGGGCCACACCGGTTTCCATCCAGTGCTGTGTCACCTCTAGCACGTGGGCATAGGGATGTTATCTGAGCACATCACACTTTGTGCCCAGAAACAACCCCAGCTTCGTTGTGATAAGGGGTTGACTGGAAAGCAGGTGCAAGCAATCTGTCCCATTGAGGCCTGCTAGATGGGGATGCCTTTGCCTCTGTGGAATGGGGAAAGTCTGGAAAAAGAGCTAGGAGAGGGGGACCAGGACCCTGTTCTTCTCCATTTCTCTCTTTGTGCATTGCAGTCTGCAAACGACCTCAGAAAATGCATAGTGGAAGCAGGGAATACAGCAAAGGATGCATATGAACTTACCCCAGAGAAAGCAAGTCCTTCACCAAGCCTCTAAGACAGGAAAAATCTTGCTTGCTAACATAGCAAAGGGAAAGTGTAGGTCCTGTGAAGTAGCCCACATGTGATGGAGAAGCCAGAGAGCTGCTGTTCGGTTCTGAATAATTCTCAAGCAGACAGACCTTCATTTTCGATGATTTTTAAAGGTCTGGCTCCTTGTCTCACAGGGAGATGAAAAGCAAATGCATGAACATTCACAGAGATATTAAGCCCTGTGGCTGAATCAGGTGCTAGTTCCTGTGCAGAAAAGCGTGGGAAAGCTATAATGTTGCATTTCTCTACCATTATTGTCACATCCTGCTTTGCTCAGTGGTTTTATAGTGAATTGTAACTAAATTCAGTGGGCTAGCGACCACAGTGCAGGACCTAATTTCTTGCATGAAGCATGAGAAGCTGGAAGTCTCCCACTTTTGCAGTTTGGTCGCTACAGGCAGGAAGCATATAACTTCGCTATGCTACTGCCAAATGGGTGATGCTAGCCGAAAGACTTCACATAAAGCACCAGAGAAACAAGGAACAGCTCCTCTGTCCTAAGTGGTGTATGGTAAACAGGTTCCTGCTTAGCCTAGAACAGGTGCAACAGGATATTTGCACCAACGACAGAAGGAGGCTGCAATCAGCAACTGGGACAGACCCTGCAAGGCTGTTCTTGTATCCCTAATCTACCTTTCTATAAATATATATATTTTAGATAGAAAGATAGATGTATGTATAAAGATAGAGATGATGCAGGCAGACCCTGCAAGGCTACTATTATTGACATGTTTGTATATATATTCATATATACTATATATAAACATATAGATATGTGTATATATATATATATAGCACACACATATTTTGCATGGAGGAAGTACCTCAGTGTCTCAGCCAGTCCTAGCCCTCTTGATGAATGTCTACCTTGATGGGAATTACCCATAACACCAAACTAAGTGAAAGAAGAAACAGCTACAAGCCAAGTGATATGCATTTCCCTGCCTTGCTGTGCCCTATGGCGCTCGTTTACACTCTGTGCATGGCAGCCTCATTGTTACAGGCAGATAATGCAAGCATGCCAAGATCCAAGGATACTGGGCATGGGAAGATGTCCTCCCATTTTGAAAGAAGATGAAGATAATTAGCAAAGCAACAAAGGACGGCTGTGGCCAACAGTCTGCAAGACCCATCACTGCTGTTGAACTCTCATCTTATTTATAGAAATGAGACAGCAACTAGCTTTGACACTTCCCCTTCAGCCCTATTTATAAATTCCAGCTTGCAGACAGGAAGGTGGGCTTTGTGCATCCCTGTGCTTGCTGTGAGAAGCAACCCTGTCCCTGGCAGAGCACAGCTTGGAGCAGTGCACCCTTAGCAATGTAAATCTGACACTGAGCCAAATGGATGGCAAGACCAGATGGAGAAAACACTGCGGGGTCTCTGCTAGCACGAAGTCAGACAGAAAAGCTGTTTCCCTTTCTCTGAGTACTGTGAGGAGGCAGACAAAAGCAGAAGCCCATTTGTTTCCTTTGAAAGTCACCCTACATCACATACATGCTGATCCACCCACATAGCAGTGAATAATTTCCTTCTGCAGCAGAAGAAAAAGAAGCGGTGTGCTTTGTGCTGCTGCAGTCCCCTAGCATCAGGGTGTGTTTTACACCCCCGCAGTGGGGAAAGAAACAACTGTTAGCATTATAAGGGCACAAAATGAACCCTATAGTACAAAACTCATTATCAAACAGAGCTGGGCTTATACTGAGTGTGTTTCTAGGGTCTGTGAGGTATTTTTAATCCTGTTGTAATTGGAAACTTACTCCCTTTTATGGAATGAGCCTGTATCTATGAACCTACTACCTCCAGTAAGCCAAGCACAAGGAGCTCACAGGGCCTCCGTCCGTGGCTAATCTTGTGGCTTATATGGCTCCCTTCTGGCCTAAATGAGTGCAAAGGGCACATGTCCACATGCAGTTATGGGCTTTTCTTCCATGAGAGGGAGAGAGCTGGCACTGGGAGTCCCACTATGAAGCAGGCAAGAGGTGTACCCACTATGAAACCCACCCTGAGCTAGCGTGTGTGAACACTGAGGGTCTTCTTTCTGCACCTCCGCCAGAGCCCAGTCACCTGTGGAGTGCCCATGAAGATGCAGTGGGCGTGGTCACAGGCAAAGATGGAGCTGCAGCCCCATCACAAAACGGCACAGCAGAGCGGAGTCCTGGGCTCTGCCTGTCTGTGCAGAGAGGTGGCCACCTCCAGAGCACTGCTGGGTAGCTCAGCTCTGAGGTGGTCACCTCTTAAGGCTGCAGATCTTCACACCCTGACAGCCTGCACTCTGCGACTGCGGGCCCGTCACACCTCCAAGTTCACAGAACAACCAGGCATCAAACCCCAGTGCGCAGTTGTCACAAGATGACACCCATCTAATCTCTCTTAGCATCTGATCTTTCTGATTAGCGTCACCCTTGACTTGTCTGGTGCCTCACAGCAGCTGACAAGCTGCAGACACATCCTTGTGCCTCAGGAGAAGCTCTGAGCAGCCATATTTACCACTCTGGGTTTGGTGCCTTCTGCGCATTTCCCTTGCTGCTTCCTTCCCACCCCAAGCTGCTCAGACTGGCAGGTTCTCAGGAGAGGCTGGTGGTGCTCTGCAGCACAGGCAGGAACCAGGGAGGAGCTGTCTGATTGCTCAGGGTGGCATAAGAGCCATTTCAAAACCAATGACATGTCCTTCTAATGTTATATCTATTATTGCTGAAAACGGAAGTGTTCATTTTTTTCCCTCTTTTTTTTCTCTATTAACGGTTTCCTCTTTTCTCACATTCCCGAATACATTCATGTTGTAAGGCCACAATTCTGTTTGTTTTTGCTCCAGGACTGTGCCTTTCTGCATTATATACATACACAAACATAGATGGAGAAGAATCTGGATAAATATCACATCAGTCTGTGTAGCAGTTCAACTGAAGCTGTACTGATGCAGTGCCAGTTGCTGCTCTGCTGACTTTCATGTTTAGCCCAAGAGCTATGTTTAACTGGATACCGATGTATTTTTCTAAGAGCATGCGAGCAGTCAGTTATGGTCATGGTCTCAGGACCTGCCCTGCTGTGGGATGGAGACATCCACTCGGTGCTGCTGGAGCACCTCTCCTATGGAGAAAGGCTGAGGGAACTGGGATTGTTTAGCTTAGAGAAGAGAAGGCTCTGAGGAGACCTCATTGTGGCCTTCCAGTACTTGGAGGGAGCCTATAAACAGGAGGGGAAACAGTTGTTTATGAGGGTGGATAGTGATAGGACAAGGGGGAATGGTTTTAAACTGGGACAGGAGAGGTTTAGGTTGGATAATTAGGAAAAAGTTTTTCACCCAGAGGGTGGTGACACACTGGAACAGGTTGCCCAAGGAGGTTGTGGATGCCCCATCCCTGGAGGCATTCGAGGCCAGGCTGGAT
>PPHD01023059.1:0-12602 GCA_002909625.1 Bambusicola thoracicus | reverse complement strand
TCAGTGAGAAATAATAAAGGAGGTAAGAGTACCAATGAGATACATTAAGGACTATTAAAGGGAATGTTCTATGTTCAGTAGGCCAAAGTTAGAAAAAGCAATTCTGAAAGCACAGTATATAATCTTGTACTGCTTAGTAATGTTGCTGTACTGTACTTAGGTGCAAATAATGTTCTGTCATGTAGTCTGTAATTTATGAAAGATGCTTGCCATTAAAAAAAAAATCAAAATACTAACTTTTTAATGCAGTAAAGCATGAAACTAATGCAAGTTTTCAATTTAAAAGTTTGATCTTCAAAGGGTAACTTCAGATAATTCTCTCAACATTTCTCTAAAAGAAATTCCAGGGACTGGTCTAGAAAGCTGACACAGCGTGTAAAGGCTAACAGCAGTAAGAAACGGAAAGTTTCACTCCTTTTTGATCACCTTGAGCCAGAAGAGCTGTCAGACCATCTTACCTATCTTGAATTTAAGTCCTTCAGAAGAATATCAGTAAGTGTTTTTTTGTTTGTTTTAATTTTAAATAAAGGCAGGAAGGAGGTAGTAAAGATGAGGAGAGGTATCATTACAGTCTTAAACCTAAGGTGCAAGCACTTTGACAAACTGACAAATGATTGTGGTGGAGAGCTGGCAAGATCAAGGTCAGCTACAGAACCAGATGGGAAAGCTTACCTGTGTACCAGTACAACTAAATGAAGTAGATAAGGCCTGTTTCTTTGGCCCTGAGATCATGTAGATCTCACGTAGCTCAGCTTGTTCCTCTATGACTAAACTATCATGTTGTACAGCAGACACTGATGCATGCTCTGTGTTGAAAATATTCCGTGGTCTGTTCTATACCCAAACCACCATATCCAACTATTACTGAGAGAGTGGTAGTGCTGCGAGAAAATTTTAATCCATTTCTTTGCTAACAGTTAAGCACGTGGACTGATATGTGCCTATGTCTTTATCCATACTTTCGCTTTAATAGACTGAAACTGGATGGTGATACTTTGACTACCTTCCTTTTTGCTAGTCAGTTCAGAGAGTGTGTGAGTGTAGAACATCTTAGGAACTACACAACAGATTGAGGGAAGGCGCCTTTGGGGAACTGGAATAAGCTATTTGAACTTCTTCCAAATAATTTATTTCTACTAGAAGTGGTAGTGTAACTGCATGCAGAATCAAACAGCATCCCTTGGCTCAGACCAGCAATTAGGCTCAAGTGGGATGAAAGAAGCCTGAAAAGCTCCTAGAAAGCTAACTTCCTGTGGCAGTATGAAACAGCAGTGCAATATTCTCATGCAGCAAATAAGTGCTTTTCTGCATAAGCTGCTGCCTGTAGGTAATACTAACATTCAAAGCTCATGCAACTCCTAGCACTTTCAAAGTTTTAAGCAGATATAAAATTAATGAGTATAACAGGTATGATTGCAGTCACTTTCAAATTTGTCATAGGATTCCAACTGTTACATACCTGAATACATTTTGGTGCAAATTGAAATTTCTTACACCTCAGATTTGAAAACAATGTGCATTAGTAAGAAGTTCTATCATTAACTCTTTGTACAGTATATTCATGATATGTGAAGCCATAGAATCCTTTCCTAATTCTAACTTGGCAGCAAATACCAGGAGGGAGACTGCAAATGGCCTGCTGCTCTGTCATTGGAATAGCTACTCAGTTGTTGATCCTCTCTCTCTCTCTATACACACACAGCACGTAGCAAAATCTTCCATGAGACACCATGCATCTTGAAGCAAAGAAAGTGCAGAGAGTGGTATTCACAAAGTAATGACTGCACGTATGGGCATACCTGCAAAGCATTTGATCACAAGGCTGTAGAATACAGGCAGCCTAAGCTGTTCATTCGAATTCTGCTTTACTATTGAGGCTTTCTAATTAATCATTGCAATATCAGTCTGTTGCATTATCTAAGTACCTGGACTTCTTTACTGTATCAGCTGCTAATAATATGGTTACATCTAACCAGTCTAATAAATTCTTGCACCAAAATTTTCTTGAAGTTTTATGAAGCACTAGATATGAATTTGATCAGCATTAGAAAAAATCATTTTTGGAAGGAGAGAGAGCTACTGAGAACAAAATATAACCTAATCAAACTATAATTGTACTGAAACTGCTATGAGGTTGATAATTATGTAGTCAGATATTGAATAATTATCATACAGTGTAGCTGCTTAAATTTCAACATCCAGCCAAATCTGGCTATAGTTCAAACAATAACTGTAAGTGCTGTGAAATCTTAGAGACAGCTCTACTTATTTTTTTCTAACTGTTCTTACGATTTATTCCGTTTTCAATTTATTAGGAGGATTAATTCAGCTGTCACCTCTGACTTCTTAAAGCGTTATTACTACTTACTAAATGAGCAGAGGAAAAAGTTAAAGAAGAGGTTGAACAAGCAAGAAACAAACAACAGTTTTACCACTTACGATATTTTCTTAAGGATCAAAACCACTCAGTACCTTTGTTAAGCTGAAGAAATATAACATGTAACATGTACATAGAACATGTATCTACTGTAGCTATGAAAGCTTTTGTTAAGATATCAGTATTATTGTCCATACTACAAAGGGTATATACCAATCTCTTATGTTTTCTCATCAGTCACTTTTTTGCGTATCCTCGCTAAGGAATCAGATAGACACTGCATCTATGAAAACAAACATTTGCTTCTCTTTGATCTTAATGGGAAGAATGGCTTCAAACAAAGTATCAGTACTTTATCACATTGAGGAGTTCTCTAGACTATCTTAGGTCACTTTGGTTAAATAAAAGAATTTCACAAAGTACATCAAAATATTAAACAATCTGTAGTCCTTTTTCTTAATGACTCTATTCTCAGTTTTATGTAAATCTGATAGAATTTGTTTTGCTTGATTAGAATAGTTTAATGCAGAAGTGCTATATTTTCAGTGTATGTATCTATAACTTAAACTATCACTGATTTACCAGATTAAACTCAATTTTAAGCATAATCTTCCTCATAGAGAACTAGATTCAGTGAATCTGTGGAGCCAGTGACACTGGGAGGAGTCAAGACTCGTGAGATATGCATGATGCAATGATGTGATACAAATGATGAAGAAAAGATCATTTTAATTCCATTACTGTGAGCTTTCTACTTTGGAAAGAACAAAGGAGAGGTTTCAAACTTATGTACATTTAAGGTTCACTAATTATCTTGTTCTTCAGTATTTCATTTGTATTTGCATACAGACCATAAGGTAGATGATTGTTTTTTTTTTTTTTTTTGAGTTCTCAGATTATCAGAGCTACATTGTGAATAGCTGTGTGAAAGAGAATCCAACAATGGAAAGATCAATTGCTCTTTGCAATGGTGTCTCTCAGTGGGTGCAGCTAATGGTTCTCAGTAGACCAACACCACAGCTTAGAGCTGAAGTATTTATCAAGTTCATTCACGTTGCACAGGTGAGTTAAGTTTTGATACATGATACCTACTTCGACTTTCACTGAAACAGCCCCTTAGCTTCTTTTCCCCCCACCCCACTGTCAACTGTGAAAGAGAAGTTGGCAATGATCTCCCATTTCATACATACAGTACACATATTTGTGTAATGCTGTGGTCTTATACCAGGTATTCACATATTACAATCTAAGAACAGGTAGCAGCAGATATAGCTGCCTTCAACCAGTTTCAGAGCACCCAAGAAAATTAGCAGTCAGTCCAGCAATAAGGAAAAAAAAAAAAAACAAACCACTTACCCCTTTCCAAGATGAGGGCACACTGGAAACTCCCAAAGGAAGCAGTCTCCAAGTAGAGAAGCTTCCCTTGTGGCTGCCAGCCCTTAAATGAGGTTTGGGACCGAGAGTCCACCCCTTCTGGTCATACAAGTGAATTGCTTGTAGCTGTGCTCCCAGGGCTGGCCACACCCCTTCTCCAGGTGTTTAATCACTGGTTCAGGCTGTGACCTAACAGTTCCCATACACACAGTATCTTTAGCGTCTCTATAGTTTTCTCATATTCATTTTGAAGAAAATATTTTCAATGAAAAAATAATATTTATACATTTTTTAAATCAGCGTGTGAAATACCAAGCTGAAAGTGCCTATCATTCCAATGTACGAACTGCTGCGATGACTTTGACCATAAGTAGAATTGCTTTTACTTATGCTTCATGTGATAGAAACAAAGCTATTGTTCTACTGATGTTTTTCACATGCTAATCTGTCTGCAACCATAAATAAGAAATTGAACAGTATCGTTGCAGACTGTGGGAAAAGGGAGAAGTACTGAGGAGTCCTTTGAAGACTTGCTGTATACACGGAATTATTATCATTTAATAACAGTAGAACAAGTAAATGTTGCACTCACCAAAATCACAATTTCAGTACCAAAGTGAATGAAGTCAAATGGATTGTGGTACAAAACTTCTAAGACTTTGGTCCCAAATAATAGAGGAAAAGCAGAATTTGGATGTACATATGGAACAGCTTAAAGCTTTAAATAATAAATACTTCCTGTTTGTATGTCAACACAGAAGCTTCACCAGTTGCAGAATTTCAATACATTAATGGCAGTGATAGGAGGTCTCTGTCACAGTTCCATTTCCAGACTCAAGGAAACAAGCTCATGTGTTCCTCACGATGTAATTAAGGTTGGTATTGTAACTTTTACAAGTCATGTAAATTTAAACTTCCTTTGGTCACTGCACACAAAAATAAACAAGTTTACTTTGTTAGACATGACAGATAGAGGGGAGGGAAAAAAAGGAAGAGTTCCCCCACTCCTGTTTTTTTTTTTTTTTTTTTTTTTGTCGCTTCATCTTTACAAACATCAGTTACTCCTACACTTTCAACGTCTCCTTCGTAGATTTATAGAGCTTCCTTAAAGTTTCTGTTTAATATTAGGATATGAGAACACATGTTTTCATTTAGAAGCACACAGAAGTACAGAATAGCATTCAAATTTGAAAGCAGACAATTAGTTCCTAGAACATTTAAGAACAAAACTTTTGCTGTCCATAGCAACACTGACTAGCTTGAGTCTATAAAACACAAGCCCAGGCTTCTGCACTTTAATACTGGAAAGACCAGTTTTGTTTATCTGATCTTTCCCTATGATAGACTTTATCTAATCAGACTTGAACAAATATAGCCGTAAGTCACACATGGTGGCAATTTTGCTGAGATTCTAGCTAATAAAACTAAGAAGAAAAGGTTACTATTTTTTTAAAGCAATTAAGTGGCTTTAATCATTTGCTCTCAAGAGACATACACTTTATTGTACTTGGCTCCTGAGAGACTTCATATGGGCATCTAACAAACCTGCTTTGATCACAGAGTATAATGAACAGGTTTAATGAACAGCGCATATCTGTTTTATAGAGCAGAAATATCACCTTCCACCAGCCACTGTGAATAAACTGCATACGAATAGCATGGGGAATTACTGTGACATAAGTAGAACAGAAAAAGTTTTGACAGTTTTCTTTTTATTGTATTTTTGACTATTTTCTTTTCATTTTTAGGTGTTTAATGAAATGACAGAACTGCTTTCATCTTACAGAAACTATGAGTGTTATCGACGTGCTTATAATGAGTGCACTAACTTTAAGATCCCAATCCTTGGGGTCCACCTGAAAGACTTGATATCACTTCATGAGGCCATGCCAGACTACTTAGAGGACAAAAAAATTAACATATGCAAATTGTACTCTCTCTATAACCACATAAATGAGCTGATACAGCTCCAGGAAATGCCACTTCCCCTGGAGGCTAATATGGACCTTGTTCATTTGCTTACAGTAAGTCTATTGAAAGACAGAAATACTTCAGTTTTTTAAATGATTTTCAATTACCTCAAATTGAACTAAGTAGAGAATTATATTAATTACAAATACCTAATGTTGTAAGATTCTAATTTTTTTTTTCCTTAAGGAAGTCTACAGTAGCAGAAGTGGAGAAAAAGTGATGTTACTTTACCAAGTAGCTAGGGTAGAAATGCTACATGAGCAGTATGCTTCCAATTATTTCTATAAAAGAAGATAACATTTATTTCTGTTCCATTACAGTAGCATACATTCTCTCTGTACTTTCCTAATGAAGCACTCTTAATCCTCTGCTGAGTGACCCTAAGCAGGGAGAAAGGTAGAAAGCTTCCCTTGCTACATCATCAGAAGATTGCATATAAGGCTGCCTCATGTAAAGTATATAAATTTGGGAAGTTTATATGGATGGGGTTTCTCAAGAAATGGTTAAACATACAGCATTTCCAGCCAGGTTTCTTTTGGTACTAGTAAAACTATCTGACATAAAAATCAGTATAGTTGTTTCATTATGCTTCTAGTCATCTTTAGTCAGTGCTATCTTGGGAATAACACTGACACTACCTAGCACATATGTTACAAAAATAGTTTTTGCTTCTCCTGGTAAATTTAAGTACTCTCTCTTGATTAAAATAGAAAGTCTACCTTTCTTGTTTCTTAGTTTTGTTTGTCCCTATCAAGCATCTCAGACTGGATAAGCTATATAGCATGCTTCTTAGTTTATGATTAGATGCCCTGTTTCAGCAAAATCTGGTAGATAACATTGCTCATGCAGTTTTTCTTCTAGGTGCAAACTTTAATCACCAGTCTACCAAAAAATACAAATGCATGCCAGAAGCAAGTACATCAAGTTGTTGTAACTGCTCTGGGATTAAGCTAATGTTCTGTTTATTTTCAGCTGTCCCTTGATCTGTACTACACAGAAGATGAAATTTATGAGCTTTCATATGCACGAGAGCCAAGAAGTCACCGAGCTGCTGTAAGAACCTTTCCAGATTCTTAACAAAATAATTTCATGAGTAATGCAGTTTTTACCCCTTGCATTCATCTTATTTTATTTTGGGCAAAACTGAAAACTGAGCAAAATTGAGCAAAGTCCACTAAAGCATAAATAATTTGGCCGATGATGAAGCATAAAGGAGAGTGCATGTGAGACTTCATGCTGTATAAGGTTTCCTAACAGAAACACAAATGCAGTTATTTGTATAGAGACATCAGGCTTCATCTTGACAACTGATACTGGTTCTTTTAAGTTAAAAACTCTTGTGCGATTCAAATGATCAAACACATAAGTTTTATGCTGCAGTTTTTGTTCCTGTTTTAGAAAAGATCGTGAGTTTATAGGGCAGTCAGTGGATTGTGACAGTTTAAGAAAAGACAGTTCAGGGAAGTGCTTTATTTGAACTATGACAAAATTATCAAAAATATGGCGTTGTGTCACTGAGGCCATTTCTGCAGTCCTGTATTTCATAGTCCATTGTCACTGAAAGTCATTGCCATTGAAAGAAGTATAATACCAAAAATATTTTAGTGTGGTACTAATAAAGTTCTATTCAATTCATTGTAGCCTTTGACACCTTCCAGACCACCAGTAGTTGCAGACTGGGCCTCAGGAGTAGCCCCAAAGCCTGATCCGAAAACAGTCAGCAAACACGTTCAGAGGATGGTGGATGTAAGTATGGTTGGACCATTTACCTTATATCTCAGCTGTAGTCTTAACTGTCAGGTACAAAAGGATGCAAAGAAAGAAACCAACTATTGGCTACATTCAAAACTGTGCTGAGTTTGTTAGTACTTCTGTCCACACAAAGTGGATATTTCTGCTACCTTTAAACAGCCTTAGCAGTGAGGCATGGGAGGAAATTCCTTAAATGACTAAGAAGCCAGCCAGGAATGTGAAAGTTGATTTATATGCTTCCAGAGTCATTCTTTAAAGCAGCCAGGGATTCCCTCTCTAGCAGGGTCTTCAACATCATGTTTCTGGTAGAATCTGAAAGCAGACCTCTCAGCAGCTTTGTTACTAGTAGCCATTGCTTTTTTTCTCATTTGGGTCATCAGTTTTATTGGTGACCGATTTCAAAACAGAAAGGTGGAGAGAGGTAAAGATTTTATTTACATTCCTGCATCATCTCTTTTTCTTTCAAAGACTTCTAATATTGCTTGTTACCCCTTGATAAATGTATACTGTTTTGGAGCATATTCCTAAATTTGTCCTATATGTACTCCTTCCTCTAGGGCCAACAGTCAGTAATGTCATTCCACAAGTGGAAATAAGTCTTCATATAACTGATTCTCATAAAATATTAACCTGATCAAATAAGCCAGGCAGCTGTACTTGCTTGACTATAGATCATCACTGAAAGCATCAGTACAAGTTTTGTATGTAGACCTTAGTGATGAGCTTAAAGAGAGAATATGAGGTCTGCTCTGAAAGTAATGCCTGCTATTTTATTATGTTGGCCCATGACATCAGAGGCGGATGCTGGTGGTATGGCAGTAGAGGTTGAACTTTCTGTCAACATTCCGTTACATTTTGTTGCCAAGTGACAGATGGCAGCAGAGGGGATGTCTCACAAAATGGTATCTGACACGGAAGTGCGTATGGAACAGTGGTGTATGCCTGCCTGATTTCCCCCATGCAGAAGAATGGCACCCACTGACATCTATTGATGCTTGCTGAACATTTATGCAGACCAAAGAGGGGATGTGAGCACGAGGTGGTGGGTGGAGTGTGTCAGCAGTGGCACTGTCATAGCAGCTGTGAAGCAGTGGGTTGGCTCTGCTGGTGCAGATTTTTATGAGCATGACATGCAGGCTCCTGTTCACTGCTGGTGAAAATACATAGCTAATGGTGGTGACCAAGTTAGAAATAGTGTTTTGTAGCTGAGAACTTGTTCTATGAAATACTGTTGTTGTGCTCTTTCTACCTATTGCAGTTTCCATGGAAATACACAGGAGGCATTACTTTTGGAGCAAACTGTGTAAATAAGAGCTAGCCTTGTGTAGGGAACCATTCAGTCATGTCCGTGTTGACCTAGCTGCATTTTCCTAAAAATCAAGAAATCGGAATGCTTCTTTAGACTCAAGGGGAAAAAAAAAAAAAAAAAATAAGTAATTATAAAAATTCTTGTACTGTCTAATAGATACTGAGGGAAGGTGGGAGAAAAATCCTCCAAACATTGTGGACAGTTTCTGAAGCGGCTATGTAATAGCTTCTATCCTTGTTATAAACTATTCTATTATCTTATACAGTCTGTCTTCAAGAATTATGACCATGATCAGGATGGTTACATTTCTCAAGAGGAATTCGAAAAGATAGCAGCCAGTTTTCCATTCTCATTTTGTGTAATGGCTAAGGACTCGTGAGTACTCATAAATCTCTTTTCACCACCTCTGCTTATCAACATTGGCTTGTTTGTTTTGTGTTCTTTTATCGCTAAGACCGTAAAGTCATCCTCTTCACCAGCAAAGCGAAAACATAACTGACAAAAGCATCTTTCAAATGTTTTGTGAATGAGTTTACAGCAGTGGCTGCTGTAGCAGGAAGAATAAAGAAAAATATTTTTGAATGAGACACAGTGTACAAAACCGAATAACTTTACAAAAACAGAGAATTGGCAAATGTATATTTTGGAAAAATTAAGAACATTCTTCTTAGCACCTTAAGATGTGAAAAAATAAAACTGATAATAATATCAATAAAACTATGAAATAGTTTTGAAGTTGCATCTCATATGCAGATTATTCAATTATCCTTACATGCTGCAATTATAATGGGCAGAGAAGCTTCCATAAACTTTGGGAGCAGTTGACAAAACAGCTGATATCACTGTAGGTTTTGGTCAGTTAAGGGATTGCTATTGTAAACTGTGAAGAAAAGGTGTGTTTAATTCTCATGCTTTTAAGAAAACAGATGCTTCACAAACAACTTTTCTTGTTTATTTTCAGGGAAGGTCTGATTAGCAGGGATGAAATAACCGCTTACTTTATGAGGGCTAGCTCAATCTATTCCAAATTAGGACTTGGCTTTTCTCACAACTTTCAGGAGACCACTTACTTAAGACCTACTTTCTGTGACAACTGTGCTGGATTTGTAAGCTCTCCCTTTTTTTTTTTTTTTTTTTTTTTTTTAATAGAAGGCAAATTATGTTAATATTGTCTGGAAAAATGCCTGTTTTTAATGCATAATTACCTCATGTAACCTACTGAAATTAACCTATATAAAACACCAGTGAACTTACAAAGAAAACCAGTCTGCTGCCCATGTAGCTGTGTATTGTGCCCTTTTACACATACTCTTCTTGGTAGTATTATCTGCTTAACCCAGCTCCTTTCTTGTGTTTGGCTATGTCACTTAGACAAGACTTCCAAATTCAGAGGCTTTCACTCCACTGAGCTGTTAGAACCTGCACTATTAGAGACCATCCAAAGCAGGGCTATGAAAAAGCTGAAGATAATTGGCAAACAGATAATTTGGAGTGCCTTGGGCCCATTTATTCAGCCCAGAGCAGAGGAGGCTGAGAGGAGGCCTCATGACAGCCTGCAGCTCATCAGAGAGGGGCGGGGGAGCAGCAGTGATCTCTGGTCTCCGTTGACAGTGACAGGACCTGAGGGAACGCCCTGGAATGTCAGGGGAGGGTCAGTTGAGGTGTTAGGAAAAGGTTCTTCACCATTGGGTAGCTGGACATTGAAATGGACTCACCGTTTGGACAACACTGTCAGAAAGATGGTTTGAATTTTGGGTGATCCTATACAGAGCAAGGACTTGGGCTCAATGATCCTTGTCAGTCCCTTCCAACTCAGGATATGCTATCATTTTATGAACTCACATCTGGTATAGATGAGATATGATTCCTGCCTAGCACAAGAAGATTTAATAAAACTGACTCCTACTGCTCCCCAGCTTATCTGGCATCAAAAAAGAGTGATGATAAGCAATTCTCCATCTACTGTAGTTCCACAGCTTTACTTGGGCTCTTAGATCTGCTGATGTATTCATTAGAGACTAGGTCAAGCTATTTTGTTTGTGATTAAGGAACATACGTATATATATTGTTTGCTAAACAATATTTATGCTAAAGAGGTGGATGGTTCGTATTTTGATTTTACCATTAAAAGGATAGAAAAACAAAGTACTCTGCTGGTGCTCAGATTTCAGAACTGAGTGGAGCTTTCAGTGGATTTGTATATCTGGAGGTATCAAACGTGTAGAAATAAATACTCTTTCTGTCTTTCTGAATTTCAGCTATGGGGAGTAATTAAACAAGGATACAGATGCAAAGGTAAGAATCTTATCTTTTGTTAAATTTAATCTATAATTAATGCTGAATGACAAAAAGAAAAAAAAAACAACAATAAAAAAACAACCCTGATCATTGCAAGATTCATTGTTGTGGACCTATTTAATCTGGCTCCTTAAGGAGGAGAAGGCTGACTTAGAAATAAGATGCCAGAAAGATGCTCCAAAAGAAATGCAAGGCTGAAGGAACTGTTCTATCCTTTGCAAATCTTCACTGAATCCAGAGGGCTGAGAATCAGACCCTTCTATTCCAATGAATGAGAACATCAACTCTCTGTGAGAACTGTATAACAGACTCAGAATAATTTGCAGGTATCTCATGAAGGTATCTGCTTTCTCTGCAACTCTACAGTCAGAAATCTGTTGCAACCAAATGTTGCTGTTTGATGTTTTCAAAGTGAAAAGGCCTTTGAGATGTATATAGCAAAAGGATACAGCTGATTTCTTAGTCTATGTTGTTTCAGGTAATGCAGGTAGAGATGACAAACATTTCTTCTTGGGCAGGAAACTCAGTGTGAGAGTTGATCTTAAATACTACAACAGAGATGCTGAATTGTGTAAACTTTGATTTGTTTACAGACTGTGGAATGAATTGTCACAAGCAATGCAAAGACCTGATTGTCATAGAGTGCAAGAGAAGACACAAAACTTCTGTTGCAGACAGCAGCCCAACATCTGCTCTTGCTTCAAGCCTCTGCACAGTTGCAGTTAAAGAGCAATTCCATGGTGAGGAAAGGTCATATTAAAAAGATCAAAAGATCTAGATAATTTTTGTGTTGTTTCTTTTATTTTAAAGACAAGTTGTACTGCACTGTTTTGAGTTTTGTTAGTTAGTTACAGAGTTTTATCAGCCTACTAACTATAACTAGGCATTCTAGTTCACGTCTTGGGTAAATAAAGACTTTCTGGGAGATTTCTCCTCACGCTAGACAATGTAAGGTGCACAAATTCTACAATAACTGGGTAAATCATCAGCCAGATTCTCATAAGAACTTAAGTGCCATGAAATGAAGAGTTGCCAGGTTCCCTTAACTCTCCCATCTTGTAAGAAGCAGGTCTTGGTATGCTTGTTTTTACCAGTATAAAGGAACAGCTGTACTGTTGCAATTCTAAAATTTCAGTGTGGAATTTGAAGTCAGTTTACTTATGTATCTTTGTGGTAGGAATCTACAACTCTTCTTGACTCAATTTACCATATACATTCTATAGGACAAGAAGAAGGACCATTCACATTTCCAAATGGAGTAATAGAACACAATGAAGACAGCAAGGACCGAACTATTATGCTCATGGGCTCCTCAGCTCAGAAAATCTCAGTAAGACTGAAACCAGCCGTAGTTCATAAAGGTATACAGACAGATTCCGTACTGCTGGCTGGTGACGTATCGCATAAGTCAATGGAGAAGAAAGAGAAAAGGATACTAGAAAATCCTTATCTCCAGCCCATCCCACCATCCCCACGTCCAAGCCCATTACTAGGCCGTAAAAAAGCATATGTTAAATGGGA
>PPHD01023057.1:0-12603 GCA_002909625.1 Bambusicola thoracicus | reverse complement strand
TACTGTTTAAACTTAAAAACACACCTATGCACACAGCAACATTAATATATGTTCACTTGGCTATTTCCCTAAGTGACCTGAAAAACTACCCAGAAAAAGCAACTTATATAAATTGGTTAACCATAGCAGCTATTTTGGTTATTAGACATCAGCAGCTTGTGCTTCACCCATCCTGGATATGAAACTTTTAAACATCTGACTAAGAAATAGCCTTGAGGATGAGTATGTGAAGATGAGAGAAGTATATTAGACTACTCCCAGACCCTTCCCAGGGGAGCTCTTACCCAATCAAAGGTGGGGTAACAGGGTGGTTGTGCAGTCTGCTTGTCTCTTCACTTGAACACTATCCTGTGTTTGAGACCAGGGGATTGCCTTAATTTGTTTCCTAATACTATAACAAATATTCTCAGACTTATACTATTAGCTATGATAATTTAGTTTAACTTATGCTGTGAATTTGTGAATTGCACCACATACTACATTCTGAATGCCATTAACAATTTGCACTAGATGTCACTAGGGAGGGAGGGAGCTTGTGGCGACTTGGTCAGAGGCAGGGACTGACTTTGAAGACACCCATACTTACTAAGAGAAATCTTTCTGATGTCTTGAAAGTCTTCGTAGTTCATTCTGTCTTAAATGTGGTAAATTCTTCAGCACACTATAACATTCTTCTGAGTAAGGTCCTGAATTTTATTTTAAACATGTAGATGAAAAATAATTTGTTCAGTGGTGTATCAAGTCTGAAGTGAGTAGCAGATAAAATTTAAAGTTTGAAACTGGCTATCAGAAAGAATCTTCACTGATATCTTTCCCTGTCTTATCATTATTTCACGGTTATGTGAACCAATGTAGTACATTCTCTCTTGGCTAAACAAGTATTGTTTATGTCTTCTCTGTTGTGTGTCAGGCACTGAACAGAGCCAAGCCAGTTGTCCTTTTGAAAAGTTTCAAAATATACCTTCCTTTTGATATAAATGGTGTGCACAGATGTTTGTTAATGTTGATTTTTTTTCTTCTCAGTGTTCACATTTTGTTTTGTTGGAGTTTTTGACAGTGCCATAGACAGCTGTGGCTGATTGAATTTTTGCTCTTGACTTTCTGGAGTCTGGTTACCTTGTTGTCTCAGAGACATTTGTTGTCTTCTTTTGTTCCTTACATTTCATTTTATGATTGTTTGCTTATACAGGTGTGTTTAATGTCAGAATATTCTTGGACCTGATGATCTTATGGGTCTTTTCTAACCTAAATGATTCTGTGATTCTTTTGACAATATTGCATGTCCTTCCTTCTGAAGGATATCTTCTGCTTTGAATTTACAGTTCTCTTTACAAAGTCAAGTCCACATTTACATATTTTGAACATTCTTTACAATCTTTCACTTGAGATCAAAGAGCTTTTTCTCTTCACAGAATTGCTGAAGCTCATTAAAATTCTGCCTCTTCCGTTCTCTGCTAATAGGCATACAAAGAAGAGAATGCATAGTGCTGTTATAGCTCCAGTCAGCTACCCTACTGAAGTTCCACTTTCTGTAGTTAAGCAGCTTGAGAAGGTTGAATTCCATCCTCTTACTGACATTCAAGTAAACTCTGATATTTTTCCAAAATGAAAGTTAGAAGGATTTGAAGGTTGCACTTTGAACATCTTCAAAAACCGTGTGAGATTTGAGAATTGGCTACCATGAAGGCTAAGTCAGACCGCTCGTCACCAGGGAAAGTTCCCTTTGGTACCTTTTCAGGGTAAAATACCTTTATTCTCCACCTCATCAAGATGAAAGTACAGATTTCCAGCTGAGAGTATCACTATTATGGTGATCTGTCCGGCAGGTTGAAATGCATATCTTGGTACTGTCCTTAGTGATGAGAGTGAAAAGACAAACATGCACACTTTTCTTCTTTGGCTTCATCACAGGCATGACTTGCAGTTCTGTTGGTTTTATGAGCTCCAGTGAATTATGCCATGGAGTGAATTTAATAGTATTTGCTATTGGCAGGTATGAGGACATCTCCATGACCTCTCTTTCTGTTTCTGTTTCTCAAAGCCCATTAATGCCTGTCAGTAGCAGAGGACTCTCATTTCCAGTATGGTAGTATTCTACCCTGTTGTGCCTGTGACTGTCTATGAGCCTTTCAGTTCACAAACAGTTCTTTATTGCTGCACTTTGTTTTACAAACTGGACAAGTACAAATGTGAACATTTCCTCTGGCTCATTTCTCCTGGGAAATAAATCTAGTCACACAAGGCAGGTGAAATGGGTAATTTGTCATTTTAACAGTAATTTTTACTCTCTTTAACTTTTGGGTTACTCAATTCTTTAAATGCTTTCTCAAGTCAAGCTCCATGTAAGAATTACTCAGACTGACCTTGTGTGCCCCATTTGTATGAATATGAAAGAATGAGGTGCAAATGTATCTACTTCAGAATTGGTGCAGCCTTATTTTTCTCTCAAGTGACCATCACTTTCCTTGAAATTTTTTACAAATTGATATTTGCATTTTCTATCCTCCTAGAAAGAAGATATGTACTAGCTACATTTATAATTCTGAGAAACATTCCTTCCAGGACTCTTGTCAGGATTCCCTTTAAGGATGAGGCAGAGCCGCTGCAAAGCTTAATGAGCATTGTACACTAGTTATTCACATCTGAATGCCATTGCTTGTTAATGAGGCTGTACTGGATCCAGCTGGCCTGTTTGGGGAAGTTTTTTGTCTTGTCATCTTGCTGTCAACATAATTGATAGAAAAAATATATTTGAGCCCTGGAATAGGTACTTCCTATGTATTTCTCCTATACTCGTATCTGTGGCATTGACTGCCAGAGGGTTTAGGTTCTATGAATTCGGAAGTAAGATGGTGAGCACTTTTAGATCATTAAAAAATTTAATCTTCTGCATCACTGCAGTTTCAGCTTGCCAAATTTGAGGCTCTGTTTATTCTCAGATGTTCAGATCCCAATATTAATTGTCATCTTTCCCTGACTTTTCCACTGACTCTGGCAAGATCCTCCCTTTCAGTTCTTGTTAAGTCACAGTGTCTTTTCAAGCTTATTTTGGTGCTGTAGATACAGTGTCTCAGTCATGGAATCATTTGTTCCAGGGAGGCAATAACTTTTCAAGGCTGTACCCAGTTGATAGACATGCAGGCATTGTTGAGGACTTTACTTTTGATGATTGTTTTGTGTACAATTCTCATAACAGTTAGTTGCATCTTCAAAGACTTGCAATTATTTTGCAATCTTTGGGCATCTTTCTGTGGACTTCATTTTTTCTAACAGAAAAATCTTTCATTCTGTATAATATCAGAAACCTCAGGTAACCCTGTGCCATAACGTCTGCTAGAATGGCACTTTAAATGACCTGAAAGCTGTAGAACAATTATGGTTTCTGGGATCTCAAACCAATAGGACTCTGTATATAGATCTTCCTCACATTTTATTCAGTTTGCACCTTACTTATACCCAGACTGGCATATTTTCTGTATCTGAATATCAGATAACTAACTATTCCTGAGTGGTAGAGTTGGTAATGATTATGCAATACAGATTACCCCACATATGCTCTTCTATAACCTTTTCCAGAGAATCCTACCCGGAGAATTTGATTGTCAAAAATAAACTGCATTGTCACTTCAGTGCTATATATATATATATATAATCTCAAAACCAGATATTCACTGAAGCTAAAAAAAAGATGGGTAGTGGCTCTACATTCTGGATTTAAAGAGGCAGAACTCTTACAACCTCATTTGCAAAGTAATATTAGTTAATATTTGCCTGGCAGTTGAAAGGACTGGTCCATAGTGCTTAATCCATGATTAATGCACAAGCTTGACTGTATTTTACTCACCAGTCATTACTGCTAAAGATCTTTCCATTTGACTCATCTGTAGCCACTGAAGTTTTTGGCAGGGTGATGACTCTACATTTAAGGATTTCTTTTCGTGGTGAATAGTTGTAAGGAAATTTGTAAGAGAACAAAATCCTTAGTGTCTGCAAATGGCCAAGTCTTTTTTTCATGCTTGTAGTCTCATGACAAGCATAGAAAACATCCTTAATAGCATCACAAACTGTAGAGGTCACTTTGTAGTTTTCAGCTTTTAAAGAAATTCTGTGCTAATCTCAATTAAGCATTTCTTTGCCAGCCATCATGGCAAAATTATCTTTCTTTTGTAAGAGACATGTTCTTTAGATCTTTGGTGGTAGTCAAGCCAAACCTTAACCCCGGTGCTTTCAGACAGGACTTAACTATGTGTAATTTTCCTGTCTACTCAGCAATCAGTATTTCCCTTTTTTACTGACACATTCATGCAAATTCCTTCAAGGGATTGCCTTTCCAATTTCCTCATGTTTCAGGGTGGTAAATTTAATGTGTTTTTTAGGGTTGAGTCTCCCTTGTCCTCCATGTTCATGAGACAAAATTCAGCAAGTGTTCACGTGCAGATCTGTTTCAGAATGGCAGATGTTCACTGCCATGTACTCTGCAAGCAGAATGGCACAAGAGTCTCCTGTATCACTGTGCGGTTATCAGTTTGTCAGAAACAAAAGTTCCTTATCAGCAGTTTGTTTTAGTTCTCCAGCTCTTCAGGAAGCAATCAAAATTGTATTTCTCATGATCTAGCATGTGACACAACTTTTTTGGAGTGGAATAAATCTGTTGGTCTTTTCACACCAAAAAACTTGTGTATTGCTTTTGTTCATAAGCACTGTCACTGTGTGGACTACCTGTCAGATAAATCCCTGATCTCAGGGGATCTCAAATGCTGATTTGAGTCCATCCTGGACTCAGATGTCTGTGTAGCAAGAGCTTTGCTTCAGGTAATACTAATTCTGATAATGGTTCCTTCTATTTGAGTAACAGAGCCTATAGAATTCTGGTACTGGGACCTTTTAGATTTGTAGTTATACTTCTGAGATTTCTGTTTCTTCTTTATCCATCAAAGCATGGTTCATGGTCATTTGTTCCTTGAAACATTTTTCCATGTAAGTTCAATATCACTCTTAAAACTAAGTCATTTCTGCTGCTTCTCATACTACCAGATTTCAAAAGTTTTTGAGGTACTCTTCCAAAGTAAAGCACACAAGTTTTTTCATCTTTAGAAAGTCTGAGACTACAAGTCAATATCCCTTAGTTTTCAGGCATTGAGCCATTGGAGGGTGGCAGATTTAAAACCAAATCATTACAAGAAGTGAATTGAACTATAAATCATACTGTATAGCATTTGCAGTGACTGGATTCTTTTTCCTGTTGTTCTTAGAAAATTCTCCTGCTTGGTCTTAAATTGTATTGTACTTTATAAATCAAGCCATGTTAAATGGAAGCGTCTCCGGGTTTAAATTGGAAGGGGCTGGATTTGGACTAGGTATTAGAAATAAATTTTTTTACTGTGAGGATGATAAGATACTGAAACAGTTTGCCCAGTGAGGTTGCAGATGCTCCCACCCTGGAGGCAATCAAGGCCAGGCTGGACAGGGCTTTGAGCAACCTTATCTAGAGGGAGGTGTCCCTGCCTATAGCAGGGGATTGAAACTGGATGATCTCAAAGGTCCCTTCCAACCCAAACCAGTCTATGATTCTGTGATGATTTATATGTATTTAAGTTGTCAGTTAAAATTTATTACCAAGAACTTGAATAGCTTCCCTATCTACTATATTTTCTGTCAAATCAGGCCTACCTTGTTGTACTGAGGGTGCTAGTTTCAGGTGAGGAGTCACACATTTCTGTGATTACTGGTCAATGGCTGCAGTGGCCTAGGAGCAGCATTCCCTCATGTATTCTTTATAGATGTAAGCATCACATTCTACAGAGGACTTTCAGTGAGCTTTCAGAACCTTTACATAGGGTCTGCGTCAATCTTTACTCCTGTATTCATAATTTCTAAACTTCGATCTGCTTGTAAGAACTTTCTCTCACCACTTCTCTTTTTTCCTTCTTCCCCCTCCTCTCTTTGCCTTCATCTCCTCTCCACTCCCTGTGCCTGTCTCTCTCTTTCAGGTCTGTCTGTTGCTCTCTCCCATCTCCCAGTTCTGCAGCTTACAGATACAGTGTAGTGTTGCCTAGAAGTTAAAATGACGTTGTTCTCTTTTCATCATTGTATTTGTTTCTGCAATGCAGTGCTATACCACAGTCTTGCTGAACTATTTAAGGGTTTAGAGCATTGTAAAAGATTTCAAAAGGGCTAAGGAAACTAGTAAGCAAAGATAAGAACAGTGGATGTATATGTCGATATTGTGTCACAAGAGGAAGAACATGAGTGCCTTTTAGTTGTCTTCGAAAAACTCGAAGAATATAGTCAGTTTAAAAATCTGATTTACCTCAGTGTCTCCTTGGAAAGTTATTTTATTCAAATAATTATTTAATTTCCAGAAAGAAAGTTAGGAGTAACGAACTAGAAATAAAATTAGCATAAAACAATAACATTCAATTTGGGGGAAAAAAAATCCAGTAGTAATTACCAGGTCGTGTGCTAACTGACACATCAATAGATGCTAGGATATGGCAGCAAAGTTGTACTTGAATATATGTACTGCTTTTTCCTGCAAAACAAATACTATCAGATTATGTGACTTTTCTGTTCCTGTATTATTCATTACGATAAGGATTTGTTTTGTGCTTTCTGATGTTGCAACAGCATGTGCTTAATTGCTGCTTGTGTGAATTATGATTTATTTTATAACTATATAATATTATGGGGAAATTACTGTGTGGCTTCATAAACATTTCAGTTTTAGTATCTGTGTAAAAATGAGGCTCGTGTGTGGCTTTACATTTATTTTAGGCATTTTCTTTAAGGCAAAACTGTGAAAGGGTCATTTTTGTAAATTTATAAGTTCTGCAGTCATCTCTGAATGAAATATTAATGAGAAGAAAGCAGAATTTCTGATATTGTCATTTCATCCCATTTAAAATTTTCATGTTACTTCCTTTAAAACCAAAACTATTCTGTTTAAAGCAAATTAGAAGGAATATGCCATTCACTTAAGTTAACCGACTGCTTTACTCAGCCAAGTGAGTCGTTTTTGCTGAGGAGTGAAATTTCATGGTGTGCAATCAGTTTTGTGACTTGAAAACTTGTGTTTATCTGTGTCAGCTGTAAGTTTCTTAACTGTACCATTCACAGTACTGAAGTGATATGTTTGCTTTTTCTTGTAGAGGCATTCCTGGGAAAAAATGTGGTACTGTCATTGTAACAGCAGAGGAACTGAGCTGTTGTCGAGTAAGTGTGTGTTCATTGCTTTTTGAAAAATTAAGTGAAAATAGTTGTGATTTGCACTGCACCAGATTGTTGTAAGTAAAATGTATAAGTTTCCACTCTATGACATCTATAAGAAGTTAGGTTATTTTTTCCCAATCAGTTACACTTAGCTTTATGTAGTAAAGAAGCAGCAAAAAACACCGTGAAACATAAAGTTTTTTATTCTTAAGTGAGTCTTAATCTGGTCTTTAATTCTCTAATCATGTTTTAATCTCTTAGTGTCCCGTTTTTAACAAAGATCCATTTGTTTCAGCTATGGAATTACATTTCCATTATGGAATGTTGATGCTGCATGATCAATCATGGTAGATATTTAAAAGTAGATATTTAAAAGAATTTCCATAACAGAAGAGTTTGGACAGTTTCCTTTAAAGTGAAGGCTGCCTGGGGAAATGCAAATAGTGATGGCAAATGCCTATGTATTTAGCTGAAAAAAATTTCTCAGTGTGTAGCAGTGGGGAATTTGGCTGGTTAAGGGGAGAGACCTGGTGTGATCATGACCTTCCCAAACTATATCACCACTTTTCCTCCTCACAGGGGATCATGGAGTAGATTGGACAGAGGAGAAGTCATGCTGGTCAGGACGTACCTGGAGCCAGGCCAGCTATTTTGCTTCCCAGCACTGAATGAGCTAGCAGCGTATCATAAATCAAACAGAAACAGGGACTGGAAGGAAGAATAAGGAAGGATTGTATATAGGGTGATAAAGGAGGGTTGGAATCTGAAGGTGAGGGAGTTATTCAGATCATGGTGTATATTGAATGAAGCTGTACTATGTATCTTAGAAGAGTTTACATTGACAAGATGCCAAATCTTAAATGAGGAAAGAAATAATATCAGGTATTTGGTGAAATCCAGGGGATCTGGGCAATATTAGATTAGATACGTAAACCTACAGAAATACCTTAGGGCTTGAAGAGATATGTTTCTGGGGCTTAGTTTTAGCAGCTATTGGAGTTGGAGTTAATGCTTCACATTTTGTGTGACTTCTAACTTTCTTACTGGGCCACAAGCTCTTAATTATTGTTCTATTTCTGCAGTAGTAATGTCGCTCTTATTACTAATATATCCAGTAGCTAGTCTGTTTAGGTCTTACTTTCTTAAGTTCATTAGAAGAAATATCTTCTACAAGAAAGCAATCCTTTATTTTCTGCCTTATTTCTAGCGTAGTTAAGTTTGTATTATTTCTCTGTAGATTTGGTATATTTGAACAGCACACAGGCTAAAATCTTATTTGCCAGGCAACCCCACCAGTCCTGCGCAGTTATGCTAATTGGGTGCTCCAGCTCAGTTTCATTTAACTGCTATTAACGGTATCTGTGAGAGTGCTCTTGTACAGACTACCTTTTCTCTGCTAATAATTAGTATTGGAATATTGGAATAATAGATTGATAAAAAGTGTGCCATTTTTCGGCTGAGATTCTGAAAGAAACAGTGGACGCTTAATTTTCTTTCAGATTTGATAGCAAGTAGAAACAGAAAAAATTATGTCCTTGAGATGGAATTTGTTAGGCTAAATTATTCCTAATTCTTCCACTTTTAGTTAGGCTTTGTGTATTGTCCTTCACTAAGGAGTATCCTAATGTTTTCCTTTCTTATCTGTGAGATTTAAATGGGAAAAAAAATCTAACTACAATTCAAGAAATTGGCTTCTTGCTCTGACATTCTTTTTCTGTACACTTGTTTGACCTACTTGGGAATGGGTGCTAACTTTGCCATTGCTCTACACAGTGACATTGTATTTCAGCCTGTGTTCACACCTCTCCTTCCATTGCTGTAGAATAAATCAGTAAACACTAAGTGCTGTCAAACCTGATAATATGAAAAGAGCTAGTAAGTGATAGCTCTCTTATATAGCAATAGGACATTCTTGTGTTACTAGCCCAAGTGATGTACAGTCATGGAAAATGCCTGTCTTTTGTTTTACTTTGGCTCAAAATTTTGGTAGTACCTGATCATAACTTGAACACTTCATCAGATGACAAAATGGACGTATCATTTAATTGATTTCCTGCAGAAATTACTTTTCTGCTTAACAATTCTTAAGATTAGTTTGCCATCAGTGAGCATTTGTAAGCAACCTTAAAAGAGGCTGCAGAGTATTTTTTCATGATATTCTGGTTTATCCTTCAGTACTGGCGCTGGGATCTCAGTTATACTATTCAAAAGTCACAAATACGTCTATAAGCTCATAATTGGTACAGCATCATTTTCTTTCCCTTTTAATGAACATAAACAGTAGGTGTATTTGAAGACCTTCATGTTCTTCATGTTCACCTCACTCAAAACTTGCATGTATTATGACTTCTTTGTGAAATCACTGAAGGGACCTTACAGTGAATTTGGGAATCAGTCTCTCTTCCTCTTGTAGTCTCTTCTTCATTCTCTATCACGTTTTCTCAGACACAGACTCCTGCTCTCCCTCATGAACTGTCACATCCTTTCTTTGGGTTATTTTCATTATCTAAGATTATTCATTATTCAGATTAATTCTTAACTTATCTGGGATTTTTTTCTGGATAGCTGATGTTTAAAACGGCAAAGATTTATGGAATCACTGAATTGCTGAGGTTGAAAGGAACCTTAAGGAGATTATCTGGCCCAGCCCTCCTGTTTTTCTTAGCAGCTGATGGAGAAGCCACTATATCTAGCTTTGTACTGTTTGCAAACTTGCTGAGGGTCTGCTCTGTTTCATTGATGAAGGAGTTAATTGTTACTGGCCCTGTTACTGACTGCTTAGGTACATACTCATCACCAGCTCGACTGTATATGTTAATCCCAATTCCTTGAAGCTCAGCAGTTTGGAACTTTATTAAGATAATTGAAAGTGGCCTCACAGTGACACTGCCAGCTCCATCAGCACTTATAAATGCATCTGGTCAGGACTTGTGTGTGTCCAGTCTGTTTAAAAGTTCCCTCACTTAGTCCTCTTCTCAGGAGAGTCATCCTTGTTCTAGACTTCCCTACTGGTCTCAGGTGCCCAAGATTCTCAAAGTCAGATCTTAGCAGTAAAGACCAATACAGAAGAGTACGAGGAAACAAATCTTCCATTTCCTTTGTCACCTGCTCCCCTACCCCATTCAGTGGTGGACCATGTCTTCTCTAGTCTTCATCTTGCTTTTGTTACACATGTAGACCTGATAATGGAACATAGTCATCCAGTAGGCCCTGACTCAGCTAACGAGTCTGCAGGTTTATCTTTGCATTATAATCCTACTGGCATTCTTGACTCTACCTGAAGACACGACAGTGTGCGATCTATCAATTTGCCTGGCCACAACAGCATGAGACTGGTTGTATTTGTTACTTTCCAATCTTATTTTCTGGAAACTTCCGGCATCTTAGTAGCAAGTTGCTAAGCTATTTGCTTTATGGGCAGCAGGAACAGAAAGTTGCTGCTTTAAGTCACTGAAGGACTAAGAGTTAGTTGTGTCTCACTGCAGCTTTTAAAAGTAATTCTAATGTGTTCTTTAGCTGTGCATCTACTTCCCAGAAAATGCAGCATTGGATGTCAGAAGGTACTTGAAACATTGTGAGGTATTTAGCATAGAACTTCATCTGCACATTTCTATGAATGAATTCTTTGTTTTAGCAGTTCATGCTGCACTATAAGAATGTTTGCAAGAATCTGAATAAGTAGAAAGCATCTAGAAGCCAGACACCTCACATTCATTTTGTTTTCTGTTCGTATGGTTAGTAGTCAATTATATTCTTAATTTTCCTTAAGCAAACTGCATGCTCTTTTTAATTTTTCTGTATTATCAATTTCAGGATTCAGTTTTAATGCAATTTTGTGCGAACAAACTAGACAAGAAGGACTTCTTTGGGAAATCGGATCCTTTCCTGGTATTTCATCGAAGCAATGAAGATGGCAGGTAGATACCTGCTAAATATTTCTGTTCCTAAGCAGTAGCAGCTTATTTATTTGCAGATAATAAAATAGTTTTCCTTTCTTAATATTTGTCAGATTAAACTGCATTTCTTTTACATTTATTGAATTTTAATTTATGCAACACAGAAATAAAACTATTGTAATAAACATTAAATACCTCAACTGAGAGTTTTAAGTTGAACTTATGGTAAATACAGATCACAATAAAAATTCGTCATAGTAAAAATCGTTAAACAACGACATATAGCATGCCTTTAAATAGAGTACTTGAAGAAAATCACAACTCAGAAATATGCTAATGCTTGTATATTGTTTTAGATGAAAATTCGTCATGTTGCAAATTCAGAATTTTTTGTCTTTTTAACAGTGATCTAGGAAACAGAATCCAAAAAATTGTTCTGAAAGAAAACATTTTTAGCTATGTCTTCTCAGTAATAGCTCAGATAGGAACATACACCTTTGGAACTTCAGAAACATTCTTAAAAAGGGCAACTTTAGTTGCATCTGTATGTGGAATTTCAGTATTGATTTCAGCAGTGACCTTGCCTCCTATTTTCTTTTCCACAATTCACTATCTAAGATGAGGATTCAAAAGAAGTATTTTCATTTAGTGTCATTTAGAGAAAGCATAATATAGTAGGACATACTATAGTTCAAATAGATTTCATATATATTCCCTTTGAGAGAAGGGGATCATGGAATCTCATGGAGGCTTATGTGTTTTGTCTCAGACAACCCTGGTTTAAAAAAACAAAAAAGCTAAAATGATGAGCAAGCATCAGAAAGTCAAGGTTCCTTTGACTGAGTTTCTTACTGGTTAAGCAGGAATCATATCCTGCTCTTCTCTGAACTAACCCACTGAATGACTGTCATTCTTGTGAGGTAAAAAAATTTTAGGTGTAAAATTATATAACACCTTCATCGATAGTCACACACAAATAGATCTGTTCTCATCAGTTCTCCTTGCCTCTATTCTCCTGGACTTGTTTTCTTAGCTTAAACTTTATATGGACATTGTACAAGCGCATACAGATTATAGATCTTTTTATTCCATATTTGGTGACTCAAAATAAAAAGTAAATAAATACAAATCATATCTTTTTTTTTATTGCAGTTTTACAATCTGCCACAAAACAGAAGTCGTAAAAAATACGTTAAATCCAGTGTGGCAGGCATTCAAGATTTCTGTCAGAGCACTGTGTAACGGAGACTATGACCGGTAAGCTACAGGTTAAGCTTTCCTAGCATACACAGGTTGTTTTCCTAATATAGATTTTTTCTAATATAGTTTTTCTTAACAATTCTGTTACTGATGTTATTTTGTCAACATTTTGAAAAGATATTATATATTCAAAGCACCACAATAAATTTGCAAAAATAAAGTCAATATGTTAAATCTGTAGGAAGTGTTAGCAGTGGTTTCATTCTCTGTGGTGATTAAAAAGAATTAGAAAGAAAAA